>JZKD02S0088339.1:322539-334192 GCA_000966675.3 Picea glauca | reverse complement strand
GTCCAAGGAAATGACAAAGAAGGATAAGAGCCTAGGATATGGAAAGATAGTTGCCACTTAATTTGTTAAAAGCTACGAAAGGGAGGGGGTTGAAAGAGAAGGAAAAGAGTCAATAATTTCTAAGGATTGATCAATTCAAGGTGATTTAATGTGTCCTAATAATACGATTGAAGAGTGTATGAAGGATTATTTCCATTTTTGGTATGGTTATGGTTGGAAATTGATGTGGGAGTATATAGCACCAATGCTAAGGCATTGGGATAAGAACATGCAAAAATAGCTAATGTGTAGGCAATCCAAATAGAAAGGTAACAAGGTTGAGCATGAGTAGCATAAAGGTGTAGGCACAAATGAGTGTGTTTGGATAGAAGACATAGGTGAACATTAGCATGAAAAATATGTGCGCGCAAAATGATTGGTTGGTTGAAAAAGAAGGTTATCTCACAAAAAAGTGGGGTGCATGTTATAATGTATGTGCGAAAAATGATATGTTGCATGAAGTTGCACATTGAAGATGAAGTGATGCATGTACTAGTTTCAGGGCATGAATGACATGAATCCATATTGTTCGTTAATAAAATCTACATGTTACATAGAAGCACAAACGATAACTTGTGAGAAAAAATAATTTTTTGTAAAAGCTCTCATAAAAACACAATCAGAAAAACAATCAGTAAACTTTTGTACAAGCGTTAACAGGATGAACCAAATAACTCTCTTCCCACCTCAAATGAACCAAATAACATCAAGAAAAAATCACAAGTGTCACGCTTATTGCACGATTAAAGCGATAACACTTTCAGGCTGACTCAAGCCCGAATTAATAAAGATGGAATATGAGATGAAGATTTTAAACAAAAATTATGATCAGTAAAAGATACGGAGTTAAACCAATCAGTTCTTATTTTCAAGGATCACATTTCATTTCATGTAACTTTATGTAACTTTTGTTAATTTATTGGGTTTGGATTATTGAATTTATTTTTTATTAGTTATGAAGCTAGAAGAGTAAAAGGCTACATATTTAAATATGCTTTATGATCAAAGTCAAAATTTAATTTCAATAAAAAAATACAATACGTCATATTTAAATATCTTGATCAAAGTCAAAATTTAATTTTAATAAAAAAATACCAATAAAGAAGGAGCACAATCTAATGGTTTAATTTAAATTTTAAAACCTTTTATAAAATATTTAAAATTTTCATTATTATTGTAAATATTATATTAATTCTTAAATATAATATAAGTGAGACGAATCAAGAGTTGAACGTATACAGGGATCATTCCTTTAGGATTTGCTTTTTCTGATTTCCTTAGGGTACATATGCTATAAGAAGCATTTGGAGGAAGCATTTTTTCCTAAATTTGTTTCTCAATTAGGACGTCTTAGAAGTGTTTCTAATGTGGTCAGCCCTTAAATTTGACTATGAAGGGTCAACTCATGAGTTTGTTTTTCTTTGTCAAATAGCTTTAAGCATTGTATTTGCAGTGTTCTATATAAAAATGTGAACTATATCTCTTCCATGCTACCTTCTCGACCCCCATGCAGCTAAGGAATAAGAATCGATGTTGTTTTCCCAGATATTGGATATTGGTGAATTATACTTCAGCCACCTCATTGATTGTTTGAAAGATTCTTTTTCTTAGTTTTGCATTCATTTCCTATAGGTTAGACAGATGGATTCTGCTTTATAGGTTGATTTGTACTTAAAACTCTGTGCAGGTCCAGAATATTTCTGCAAAATACATTATGAAGTGTGATGATGATACCTTCGTGAGAGTGGATACTGTATTGAAGGAAATCAAAACAACTCCCCATGTACATGTCTTGTATATGGGTAATCTTAATGTTTTCCATAGGCATGTCCGTGTCGACAAATGGCCTGTAACATATGAGGTTAAGTCTGAGACTACTGGAAGTGAATATTGAGTTTTCCTCTTCCATAATGCTATAGAATGGGGTTATGTGTTGTTCTTGATTAAGGTTTTTCTTGTTTACTTAATCAATTCTTATTACCGAATTAGAATATTTAGGTATACTCTGTCCGCTTTTACATTTGGCTTTGTGCTCATTGGATCAATCTAACATAGATTTTTTTTGTTGAGGTTCAGGAATGGCCAGAAGAAGAGTACCCTACTTACGCAAATGGGCCAGGATATATCATTTCAAATGACATAGCAAATTTTGTTGTATCTCATCATGCTAATCACACTTTGAGTGTATTATATCCGATAACTCATTTCTACAAGCATTATGAATGTATTGTAATTTGAACTCTGTTTATTTTGGTTAGTTTTCACCTGTCTCCTATCTAACCCATCTTAGATGCTTGGTCTAGCTTTTCAAGATGGAATATGTTAGCATGGGGATGTGGGTTGAAGGATCCAATGCTTCTTCACGTGTTCAATACTCTTATAATTGGACATTCTACCAATATGGATGTACAAATGATTACTACACTGAGCATTATAAGTCTCCTAGACAAATGCTCTGCATGTGGGACAAACTATTGAAAGGGGAAGTTGAGTGTTGCTACTTGTGAAGGTGGTCATATTGTTTTGCAGCAAATTACCTGTACATTTAAGAACTGTTTACCTGTATTCAAATCCTACCTTGAATTTATTATCCAACTGTCAATTTTGAAGAATGTTTTGAAGACCTCTTCGTTGAAGCTGAATATAAGTTAACATTATCATTTCTTACACTCAAAGAAAGCACCTATGGAATGGTATTGTCCTTAAACTCCAATTGTTATGCTTAAAGATGTGAATACCTTGATGTGGGTGGTTGTCCAAAGTTTCTAACAGTTTCTGTAAAAAGTTTCTAACAGTGTCTATAATAATCATGCAGACAAAATATCCAGGAGTTTGATCCTTGTTCACATGGCATGTAAATTACATGGACCCATACAGGACAACCTATTATCATTCTAATTGTCTGATTATTATGCTTAAAGATTAGATACCTTGACAAATAGGTTGTCATTTCCCAAATTTTTATAATGGGAGTAGACATTGGTTGTCATGAGTTCCCTTCTTGTTAAATCAGTTGCTTCAAATCAGGCAGACGCTTCCCGATATTTCTATACTGTTTCGTTTATCTGTGTACCTTCTAAATAATCAACTATATGGCCGTTGGAATTGATCAGCCCTAGAATATTGTCATGCTTGTATTGTTTCTTTTGGTTTGATAAAATGTGGCTTTCTGGCTGCACTAGGCACACAAGTGTAATTTCAATAAGATCGAAAATTATCAGAATAAAAAAAAATATTGGTCAAAATATTTTGAAAATTGCTATATATTTTAAAGTGTAATTTCAATAATACAACAACTAATACACAAGACATGGGAAGATATAATGTATAAAGTGAAATTCAAAATTGACATTATGGGGTTTAGTTAGAGTGAGATCCATAGAGGTGGTTTCCCCATCTTTCTAGTGGTGCTTGATGAGAAAAATGACAAGATCTTGGCTGAGAAAAACACTGTTGCAGTCTTACAGCTTCCTTTTGCTCTCTTCTATGATAGAGGATTGAAAATTTGGTGTGAATAATTTATAGAGAAATTGTTGAGAATTTGGTGTGAAGAATTTAGAGAGAAATTGTTAGCTTTTAGGGTTACTTAGAAAGCATTTACACCATGTTTGTGGGTGCTTCATGAGATTTAGGGTACATGGTGTATGATCAACCCTTGTATGGTCCATGATATATTTGCACATGAGAGATGGCCCGTGATGGATTTTCACATTGGAGATCACTTACTTAGTGGTTGCTTGACCTTAGTTGGGTGCATTATATTCTTCCCTAGGGCAGTGGAGATCTTATTACAATGTTGGTGACATTCTACATGATGGCCACATGGATATGGTTACTTGCTTGGAGAATGCCCAAGTTAGGAGGAGGAGCATTTTTCATCCCAGAGGAGGGCATTGGGCCCTAGAAAACACATGGTAGTTAGAATGTTTGCATGGAGGCTTGGAGCTGGCTTGGGGACACCTAGGTTGTGACAATGTTCATGCAGGGGAGTGGACCCAGTGGAGTACATGGCTTGTAGGAGTATTTGGAGGCTTGTAGGAGCATTGGACACACCTTGTGCAATGCCTTTGCATTTAGAGCCTTGCTTGTGGATGTTATCACCTTGTTGCTTGTGGATGCTATCACCTTGGAACTTGACATGTATACCTTTGGAGTGTAGCACTTGACATGTGTGAACCTTCACATGTTGTTGTAGATTGCTTGTAAGGGCATTGGCCTGCATATGTATTGTTGGTCTCCCTTACCTAACGTATATATAGAGGAAGGAGATAGGCCTTCACACATCATTCGATTCATAACTCGTTTTGGTTCATTCTTGTGAAGAGATGTGATCAAGAGGAGTGGACCACTTTCCCTCTCTCTTGGATTTTCTTATGTGCTTGATCTCTCTCTCTCTCTCTCTCTCTCTCTCTCTTGGAGTCAATCACTTGGGATTTTGGGATTGCTAAAGCATCTTGAAGACCAGGGTTAGGTTTTTATCCCTTGGATATTTTGAAATTAGGGTTTTGAGATGAAACCCTCAATATTCAATAATTTTTTACAGAAGAAGATTCAGTAATCTTTTGTCTCTAGTGAAACCTTTGTTACAGTGTTACACATTCCCTTGACATTGTTATAAATGAGATAAGTTACATTACATTTGGCGTCTCATATTTTCCTTGAGAGTCAAAAGAGCAGTCCACCAAATATTTAGAGTGAGGATTAATGAACCATTCACCAAGGTTCAGTTTCTACAAGGGTTAAGACACTCTATATAATTTTTATTTTTTAATTTTGAGAAACCCTCGTCGGAAGTTAGATGAGCTTTTTGTTGCTCTTAGACAAAATTTTTGTTTGAAAGTTCGTCAATCTTTAGATGAACTTTTGTTGATGTTTAAACAACCATTTTTTCGATCTTTAAACAAACTTCTTGTCGATCTTTAGACGAAATTTTTGTCTATCTTGAGATGAACATACGACAGAACATGAGAATAACTTATTTGGATCTTTAGATGGACTTTTGTGATGAACTTCTGTCGATATTTATGTTCGTCGATATTGTGACACATGTCTAATGACGAAGATATGTTGAACCGTTCGTTGGAAGCTCAACATTTTTGTGACGCAAATTCGTCAATAAATTGTCGGAAAATTTTCCCAATGTATTATCAGATGCTTCCTTAGCACCATAAGTGGGTAGACCCTTGCTGCATTCCACCTTCTAGATTAGAGGGGTGGTTTGTGGCTCAAGGGCCAATGGTGAAGGTTCAGGTATTTGGGATGGATGCCACCATTGAATGTTGCATGTGAGACGAGAGCTAGCGAATAATCAAATCCTCCTGCATTAAAACCAATTGCCTCCACATCCTGAGTTGAGGTGTGTGATCCATGTGAAATGGTTCTTTTGGAAAACTGGAGGGGGGAAACAAAAGCTCGACTGATGTAAGGGATCAGTTCATAATCAAGGGATTTTTCCTCTTCTTTCGTCATGTTTACGTGTCTTATCCTAACCTCAAATTTGACTCCACATGTTTCATATCCATATGTGACTGGTGAATCACACACGAAATCCTTCGCTAGGAAGGAAGACCGACTCAAACACCTTATTTCCACCTTCGGTGTGACACTAAGGGGCTAGTTTTTGGTGGGCCTTAGATTCGGCCCTTGGACCTGCGACCTTAGTGTGGAACCAAATAACTCTCTTCCCACCTCAAATGAAACAAATAACATCAACTAACACAATATCTCTCATAGAAGAAATCACAAGTGTCACGCTTATTTCTCATTTTTTTTTTATTAATTATGAAGTTAGAAGAGTAAAAGACCATAGATTTAAATATTCTTTTATATAGCTGGGCGGAGGGGGGTCCCTTGTCCCACAAACAAGGGGGTCTCATACACCAATTTGGTGTGGCTTGGCCATGACCTTAAAAATAGATTATTATTATTTTTATTATTATCATCAAAGTCAAGATTACCAATAAAGAAGGATAATCTAATGGTTTAATCTAAATTTTAAAAGATTTTATAAAATATTTAAATTTTCCTTATTTTCCATCATTATTGAAATATTATATTAATTCTTAAATTATTATTAAAATTGCATACACATTTCAATTGTTTTAATATTATGTTAATGTGATTATATTGTTTCATATTGAGCCATATATAATTACTTTATAATACATCTATTTAAAGTTTTTTTTTTTTTTTCTAATTTGCTAGGGATTATAGTTGTTTGTGCAAAGTCAAAATAATTTAATTTTGTATAGTGTTTGCATATTTCTTCAATATTTTATGAATTGTTTTCCTAAAAATTTAAATGTTTTTTTATTAATTTTATTAATATATAATATTGTTTTCTTAATACCCTTAGTTGATGGCATTATTTTTCAATTATTTGTTAGATCTTCAAAATTGATTAGACTCTCTTTATTAATAAGAACTTGGGATTCCATTCAAGCATAAGAAATCCACTTATCATGGGATCATAATTGATATTGTTTATCATAATTCATGCATGGGCCCAATGTTAAGAGATTTATGCAAACCTATATCTACATGTTGAATGAAAACCTACAATTTTGGGTTGAGTTTCAATCGAGTGATAATGGCATGTTAAACACATGTGTATTTAGCACCAACATTTGTTACATATGGAAAAGATATAGGGCAATCAAGCAAATGATTGGGGTTAGTCCCCTCAAAACTAGCTTTCTTTATGCTTTAGCCATTACTAGGCCCTTTGCTAACTTTAGGTTAAGGCTCAGTGCACCAAGCGTTAGCAACTATATTCCCTTATAAACATTATCATATTGCCGAGTCCATAAAATTGAGACCGATACAAATGTGAATGAAATACCTAGTTCAATTCAATTTCTTTACATAACTCATTTTAGGTTTCCATCTCTTCTGTCTATTCCTACCACTAGTTCACTATGATTTATTAGGTTTAGGCCTTTATTTACTACTATATAAGTGATTTTTCCCCTCGTGGACACCTTCTAGTTAAAGGAAAGTCCCCTTACAATCGACATTAGGTACTTTGTACGAGACCCCTACTAACCAATCCTATGAACACCCATCCTTTGAATAGTTCTGATGCTAATCCTATATATGAGAAGTTATGCTTTCCACTTATGATTCTAATGGAAGGAGTGTTGTGCTATTCATGGAAGTACACAAAAAGGGAAAACCAAAGTAGGATGAAATTAGCCTCGAAATAAGAGATGCTAGATGAACCATTTCTTAAGAAAGCATGACGTTACTATTGGTTTAAATATTGGTTTTATACCATCCACTTTTTTTGAGTTATGTAAAGTAGATTATGCCCTTTTTTCAATCTAACATGAGTTCTATGATCCAATTACAAATGCAATTACAATAGGTTGAGTTTAATGGATGTTTTACAGAAAGTGATAGTTCCCCATGTCGACATAATAGAGTGCCCATCACTCTCTTTTTCCTTATTTGAATGGTTCATGGAATGATACATCTTCCTTAGGATTCAAGCCTAGAGATACCTACGACCTAACATGAAATTTCACCCCCTATCCTACTCCCATAACTATGRAATGTACTAAAACAAGGAACAAGGTAGGTTGCGTATTAAATTTGAATAGGCTAGCATATGCCAAATTCAAGTGAATTAGAGCTTTTAATAACAAACTAAGCCATCCACGATGTTTGTACAATCTACATTCATTATGCTCTACTATGAGATGTTATTGAATTACTTTCCATAGCTAGTAGTTAACTTGTTGGACATTGAAATGCATGTGTTTTAGCTGTCACATTGAGCATTCAAATAGATCAATTGATGACACATATGTTGTCTCAAGAATTAAAAATCATAGTTAAATAGATTTCTAGATAATCCTAAATATGGTGTTTCTATGTTTTGAATATGATGAAATGACTAGCACATATTTACAATAAAAATAATATACGTAGGAGGTGCAATGTTTTATAGAGTTGTTCCATAGATCAAGATCATGTAGTGGCATTAGAGAGGTTGGGTTTGATTAACAAGTCACTTATCACATTATTAGTCATTTACCCATAAAATTATGTGCTTTCCGAGTAGTTTTMTAAAAGARCCTAAMTTCTAACACATGTTTCTCTTTTGCATTCCTTATCTTGGCTCAAAGCTTTTGCAATCCTTATATTTATTACTAAATATATCTATTGTTAACATCATAATTGTTGCATCTAATTGGGTTGTCATTTTGGACACCACTTTGCACATTGTACCAAAATAAAAATACCAAGGATTCAAGTAATTCATTTTCAACCAAATTGTAGTTTGTTAAACAATCTAGCATTGACTATCCTTGCAATATGTTGGATTGTGAGTCCAACTCCATTTCACTTCAAAGATTTTCTTGCTTCCTTTTTGAAACCAATTGGTAAAATTGAAAATGTTTAAAGTTGTAGCCTGGAAAACATTTGAACTGACATGTCACTTGAAGAAGCTATTTAAGATTCTCGGTATCAGGCATTGTAAGGTGAGGTATGGTAGATGTTTCAATCTGTAATATATATATATATATGACTTGTGCATGCCAAACTATACTCAAAATATAAAGTAAATGAATGAAATAAATATAGTTAGATTTCCAACAATGAGAAGAAGAAGAGATTGAATTATTTGAAATCTAGGTGAGTTTTATTCAATACATTAACTACCTACACTACAATATAACATGCAATTAGTGCCTGAATTTAGTGTATATTTCAGTTCACGAATTGGACACCTTTTATGGTGCAAAACTGGGTGCAATCTGGATTGTTTATAGTTGCACCAGATTTAGCGCCAGAATTAGCATCGAGAAAATAGCGCCAAGAATAGCATCAGGTGTAGCGCCAAGAATAACGTCAGAAATAGCACAAGGAATAACGCCATATGTTGCTTCTAGTTTTGCTTCTGATATGCCATCTGATTTTTCTTCCAGGTTGGCTTATGGTTTGGCTTCCAGTTTTATGTGTAGTTTTGCTTCTGATATGGCTTCCAATTTTGCTTCCAGTTTGGCTTTAAGTTTTACATCTAGTTTTGCTTCTTGTTTTGTTTCCCGTTTTTCTTCCATTTTTGTTTCCCGTTTTGCTTCCAATTTTTCTTCTCGTTTTGCTTCCAGTTTTTCTTATGGCATGGCTTCCAATTTTGCTTCCAAAAATGCTTCTTGTTTTTCTTATAGTTATTAATTTAATATGTTTTATTTCAATTTAATTAGTTAAATATATCATGTCTCTTAAATAACTTATATGATTATATAGTAAGTCATATAAATTCATTTGAAATATTTTATAAGATAACATTTATAAAGAACTTTTAGGGAAACAAACATCCATACAAATTAACAACATCATTATACTTAGTAAATCTCCATCAAAATAGAATCTACAACATCTAGTATATATAAAATAACAAGATAATTATTATAACATGATCATCATCTATAATTAAAACAAGTGAGTCAAATATCTATAATTTAAGTGAATTTGACAACATCCATCATGAAAATTAAATCAAAACCATCATATGTAATAAATATGCATCCAAAAATCATCAACCACTTTCAATATATAAAAATTGACGAGTCAATATTGATAAGATCATCATCATATATAACTAAAACAAGTGAAAGTCAAATATTCCAGTAGATCAATAACATGTTAAAATGATACATGTCCAATAGTCGACAAAAGTCAAAATGATACATCATGTACAAATGATATAAATAAACATGAAAACTTATGTAAGACAATGATACAAGTCAATATGATACGTCATGTCCAAATGATATAAGTCAAAATGATACATGTAAACATGATACAACTCAATAATATGGTATTGGTGGTCGCGAAAACAATACATATGATAGTAACCTTTAAAATAGGCATTATAAAAATATATAAAAAATGATCCATGATGTAGTCTATATGATCATGAATGTCACTGGATGCTACCAACAACTGCCTCATCATCATCATCGCCATCATGATCATGATCATCAGGATCATCATCTGCATCGACATCATCCTCATTGTCATCTATATATTTTTCATTATGAGCATCATTTTCCATCTCAACATCAAAGCCAAAGTGATCTGGATCTATTTGATGGGGATCATCCAGATCTTCTGGAAGATCCTTGTTCTACAAAAAAAAAAAAAACATTTAGAATAAAAAGTTATTATTTATTCATGCAATAATTAATTATTTGTTATATATCTAATATTACAACATATGAAATTAAACAATAATCATATTACATCATATTAAAATGCACATTTGATAATAAAATTTCAAATAAGTTACAGAGAAGATGTCATTCCAATGATGTAAAACATGCAACAATTCCAATAAACGTTAGTAAAGATCATAAAAAAAATCGTTATACATTTTAACTATCAACAATAAATTTTATTACTGATCCAGATTTAGGAGCAGAACGAATTGATTAATAGACTGAATACAATAAACACAAAGATATGAATAACAACACAGATATCTAGTGAACAATATATTCTATTGAATAAATGAAATAGGCTGAAACTGTAAAACTGCAGAAATGAAACACTTGCTCGAATGGTGGTAGCTATCTCTGAGAAGAGATGTGGCAGCTACGTGCATCCGTCTGAGCAGAATGATTACAATGAGGTTCTAGAGGCCTTTTTAATATTACTCATGAATGCCAAAACCCTAGACATCCAAAAACCTAACCCTAGGAGATGAAACGACAAAAGTTATGTGGGCCCCTATGGGTAATTTGGTACCTCAACTTCTCGGGGTTGTAACTTTTTCATACAACCTCTGTTTTAGAGAAATACACATTACTCCATCCAACTCTGAATCTGTTTATAGTTTAACTATGGCGAGCCAAAAAAACATTGTTTATGGCCCCAAAATGGCCCTGGATGTACAACAAGATGTGCTTACATGAAAACATACAAAATAAGAGAGTTGGGTTCAGTGGGAGGCCACTAGTATCCACCTGGAAGATGTGTAGGGATTCATATATCCCCATAAGTGTAGAACCCATAGTTACAAAGAAGTACAAAAGAACATGCTGAACTAAAAATTGTCAAGAGGAGCCAGTTGGAATAGGTGGGTGGCCACCAATATCCACTTGGATTAGTGCTCCCCCTTAGGAAGCAATGGTATCCATTGCGTTGAGTTCCCTCATCAGGTGAGGAAAATTCTATTGAATTTGGCCTCGGGTGAGCCACTTTCCTTGGTGTAGGAGTTGTCGTGCCTTGACAACCCGATAACGCTGGATCCTTTGCTGACGAGTGCCCTTGACCTATGTGTCCACTATCTGATCAGTGGATGTCTATTCCATGCAGTCAGGGTTGAGATTTGTTGGTTTCAAATGTTATGCGATCCTTGAGGTGTCCAATAATGGTGGAAAATATGGTCGAAGGGGGTCCACATTGAACACTGGGTGCAAGCTAAGGAAGGGTGGAGTGTTGAGCTCAAAATAATTGCTACCCATAACCTTGGTGATGGTGTAAGGCCCATAGAGAAGTGGGCAGAGCTTCCGATAGGGCCTTGTAAGACACTACTTCTGCAAATGTAACCAGACTTTGTCTCCAACCTAAAATTGGTGCGATACCCTCTGTTGATCATGGTGCA
>JZKD02S0088339.1:284944-300104 GCA_000966675.3 Picea glauca | reverse complement strand
TTTTAATAATGGCATTTCATTCTTATGTTTATGAACATGTTTCTTTGCATTGGATTGAGAACTTGAACTTGAAGAAGAAGGAGAAGAAGGAGGTGATGATGGAGGTGAAGGAGGAATCTGAGGAGGATCCTCTTCCTCTTCACTTTTTCCCTTTGAAGATTTTCCAAGAACTGGTCACTTTCATTCCAAGTAATCCTCTTAAAAAACTTTCACCATCTTCGACATAGCAAGGAAAGTTTTTTGAAACTCTTTCTCATCAAGAGAAAGTCCCTCTTCCGATTCTATCTTCTTGCTGTGAGAAGCTCTCTTTCTTAATCCAATTAATGGATTCTATGCAACAAGATCTCCTTCACCATGTTGTATCTTTTTCCTGATTAAGATGCAAAACTCAAATCCAAACGTCAAATACCTCTGATACCACTTGATCCAAAAATATCTTTTAATGACTGTGGTTGAGTTATGTAGCATGTGTTAATTAACCATTTATGAAGTTGAATTAAGGAGGAATAATTTAATGAAGAAGAATAGGAGCCATAAGACAATATACATATCTGAAATGAAGCATTAAGAACAACAAACCATAACAAGATAAGTGATAATGGAGTTCGGCACAAAATTGCCTACGTCTCCGGGCCTTTGTCTTAGTGGGGGAGGCTTCTTTATTAATTATTCAATTCTTTCAAGGAACATAAAAAGTACATAAAATGATCTCATGCTGGTCTCACTGTGTTCTTCTCGACCTCAGAAATCCATCACAACTGACGGCACTGAAAAATACTGAGTGTAGCTCCCGGAAATGGTTTGCAAAGGTCTCCTCCTCAACAGCTTCTCTGCATAAAAATGGCTTTGGATTTTCTTTGCTTCAACATAACTCTGCTATGAATATCCTCCATGGCCTCAAATAGGCCTGGTTTATATAGATCTTAAGTTGGTTATCCTTCCCCAACTTCCTCCCAAAATCCGGGCTCAAAAAAAACCCAATATCTCCCAATAATGGCCAAAATCTCCATTAACAGGCTTAAAAACAATAAAAAAATCCAAACTGTATAGTTAAAAACCCACTCTATAACAAAATTCAAATATAGCAAAAAGGGGTTGGCGTGCACACTTAAAACAGGGTCACATGCATACGATATGGCCAAGCACCAACCCCTAGGGGTTGCACGCTGGCTCTCAATCTGCAAGCACCTGGATACATGGCGCATCTCATGTGACCTCCGATCTATGGATAAACCTCCCATGTGTTTTTCATGTGGATAGCTCTTGGTCTTGTGGGAACAGCCCGAGATCCGAGGGCTAATCCTTATCATTCCCCCCATGCTCATTTATTAAACCAGAGTCACATGGTAAGGTTGGATGGGTTCCCAAGGGCTGGGGCTAGGCCCTAGCCCATTCCGCCACATTACATAATATATTACAATTTAAATAATATATTGTGGGTTATATACAACAAAAAGCACATGGGCGCATTGGCAGTCAAATATTTACCAAAACGCTTGCCCTACAAATTGGTCATGGGGTCGAACCCCATGAGCTCCATTACAATTTTCTATTCAAACGATCGATCCAACCACCGAGTGCCACGTGGTAGCCTGAGTCAGGGCCACATGGAACTTCCTTATTCATCAGAAACTGATGCCACTTGTCAACTTGCTATTGGTCCCTATCCCTATCCAGTCACCCCACTACTGTGCTACCACATGTCAATATTCTTACATCAGCATGGTGATGTCATGCTGACGTTAGCATTTAATTTTTGCCAATTTGACCTTTGACTTTTTAGTTGTTTGGGAAAGCAGTCAAAGTGCGATAACTTTTGCATACATCATTCGTTTGAGAAAGTAAATATTTGGCCGGAATCAACGCGACGAGCTGGTCACAATGGAATTGGTTTCATCCAATTCCGAGAACTTTCATTTTTTAGTCTTTTCAGGACCCGGGAAGCCTCCTAGATCCTATTTTGGATCATCCATCTGGTGTACTGGTCCTCGTAGCTTCCAACAAGGTAGTACTATTCTTTAATGGAATCTCGGAAGGAATCCCATGTAGGGGAAACCACAAATATTGCAGATTCATCTATGACCCTTTGCTTAAAGTAAGTGTCCCACCAATCCTTAACATGGGGGATGACCTTGAGGAGTGAAAAAATAATCTTTTCGATATCAGAAAAAATCGTGGACAGAAAAATATCCTTCGAGAAGATTCAACCATTTATCTACAACATCTGTATCTATTAGTCCTTCAAATAATGGAATATCAAAATTTACTTGTACCTTGAAGGGGGTTGCATGGTCGCTTGATGAAGATGCTTCTCTTGTGGGAAGACGCCGAAGGATCCGTGCAAATTTTCCATAATTTCATTCCTTTGTTGTGCAAGGGATTCATCGAGCAAAATTTTAAAAGGATCTCCTGCTCCATCATCTTTATTTCCATCTCTCGTGGGTTGTTTTCAGTCTCGGCGTGATCAATCTTGCAATGTCTTGATAGATTCGAGTCCCAACTTCTTGTACCCAAATCTTGTCGAGGACATGCATGAAGAAAAATAAGTGAAGAGCATACCTCTCTGATACCATTGATCTGGATTTAGAAGCGGAACAAACTGATTAATATACTAAATACAATAAACATAGAGATATGAAGAACAACACAAATATCCAGTGAACAATATCTTCTATTGAATAAATGAAATAGGCTGAAACTGTAAAACTATAGAACTGAAACACTTGCTCGAATGGTGGTAGCTATCTCTGAGAAGAGTTGTGGCTGCTACACGCATCCGTCTGAACAGAATGATTACAATGAGGCTCCAAAGGCCTTTTTAATATTACTCATGAATGCCAAAACCCTAGACATCCAAAAACCTAACCCTAGGAGATGAAACGCCAAAAGTTATGTGGGCCCCTATGGGTAAGTTGGTACCTTAAATTTCTGGGGTCGTAACATTTTCATACGACCTTCGTTTTAGTCACGTGATAGCCCGTTGGAAAGGTATTTTAGCGAACTACACATTATGCTGCAAAACTCTGACTCCATCTACATTTTGATTGTGGTGAGCCAAAAAAAACTATTTAGGGCCCCAAAATGACTCTAAAAGTACACCAAGATGTGCTGACATGAAAACATACAAAATAAGTTTGTTGGATTCGGTGGGAGGCCACCAATATCCACTTGGAAGATGTGTAGGGATTCAAACATCTCCGAAAGTGTAGAACCCACAATTACAAAGAAGTACAGAAGAACATGTTGAACTAAAAACCATCCAGAGGAGCCAATTGGAATAGGTGGGTGGCCACCAATATCCACCTGGATCAATTACATAATCGTAAGTGCCAACTCTCTCCATTTTGTGCTATATATGATTATGTTTGCCTATAAAATCCTTTGAGAGTTAATTGGTCTATATATCTTCTTCTCTTATATTTCACAAATGAATATTTTTCTAGGACATTTTGGCACTGTAATATGCTTCAAAGGTCCTTTGAGAATTTACTAGTTTATAGGTAATTATGAATATGTTGATCTCGATACTTATTCAACTAGACCGCATCCAAATGTCAATCCTTCCAAATAAAAAATTCAATACATCAAGCCCTAAAGGGATGAAAATTATGACAAAAATGTAATAAAAGGTGTCAAGGTGTATTTCCTTTCCTTGCCTTGCCATATCATTCCTTGTCATTCCATGTCATGTCTTTCCTTGTCATGCCATGTCATACCTTGTCATTCCATGTCCTGCCTTTCCTTGCCATGACATGCCTTATCTTTACATGCCTTTCCATGCCATGCCTTTCCTTGCCTTGCCTTTCCACGGATTACATTTCCTTACCATGTCATGCCATGCTATGCATTGCATTTCCATGCCCTGCCTTTTCATGCCATGCCATGTTATTCCTTGCCTTTGCATCCATCTTAAGAAACAATACACGTCCAACTAGGGGCCTGTTATCCACCATCTATGCAAAGGTATCTTATGATGACCAGGATGATGATGATGGACCTAAGGATTATGTGGGTATTACAAAAGGATGGTTTGATGGTGTAAGTATTCTTTTTGTTGTGATCTTTGTATTTTATTGTGCAACAATCAACAATTATAGGCAATCTCTCCATTTCAAAAAAAAATGAGTGAAGAGAAGAAAAACATTCAACTTAAGGTAAGGGTGGAAGAAGACTTAAGGTTTCCATGTTCAATCTTGTTGTTGGTAATGTTGTACCCCTGAATACTTGATGTATAAGACCATTGAATATTTAGGGCCCTACAAAGTACAAAAAATGATTAGAGAATATTGGTCTAAATTTAAGAATTTCAGCCTAGAAATGAATACACAAGTTGCTTAGTTTTGTTGATTTCACTCATATAACAATGTGAATCAGGGCAGTAATATCCTGCCTTCCATTGCAATAGTTTGACAATTGTAGACATGAAAGTAAATTGTTGGGACATCTTAGTTGTGACAAATTTGCACATACGGGTCAATGAGAATTTATCTAAAACTCACTTGAAAATATTGTAGGTACACAATATCTTGGCATAACTGCGCCAACCTGCCTCTAGTTCTCATTTTGGATATGCATGTGCAACTTACGAATCACACTGAATGTGCGACATGTGAGACAAAATTATCTCTAGAAGTGAAAAGTGATACAATTCACCAACCAAAAGAAGTGTAGGAAAAATTTACATGGTGATTTGAAACAAAATACATTTTCTTCATCTAGCAAGATTGATCTGGCCGTTATCTTCCCAATGACAAGGAAATATTAAACAAATCTATATATTTAATTATTAATCAACCTTTGTGCCTTTTTTCTTTTCGTGCATGATTTTTACTATCCATATTTTTTGTGTGTATTTATTGTTGATGTTTGGGCAGCATGGGAAAGACATTCTACTAGATTGATAATTAATGATATGATTATTAATTATCAAGCAATATTATTAATTATAATATTATTAATGTAATAATATATATAATAAAATATAAATATAAAATATATTTATATTATATGTATAATATAATATAAAGTATAAATATATCTATTACCCAAGGAACACATCTCTTCATGGATGGTCACCATGGTTACCATATGTTCTTTATATATAGAACACTCATCATTGTAATAAGATATTCATTCACATACTATATCATCTCTTATGAAAAATTCAACATGGTATCAGAGCGGGACTGGGCTTGACTAGGCTTGACTCCCTCACAAGAGGGCCCAGGAAATGAGAGTAGAGTAAAGTCTTGGGAATGTTAAATTTATGGGGTTGTTGGAATCCCTATGTACAACATATTTACTTTTTACTCCTACCTAAATTATAGAAATAATTCCATAAATTATGGTGGGCATTAATTTCTAGTAAAAACGTCTAATTACCTAAATATGAGGAATGTACTCCATATTTACTTCTACCTATATTTATGMAAAGAATCACATGAATTATGGAGGAACAATTTAACAAAGTCAAATACTATGTGGATGGATTATAACCAAATTAATCTTTGGGTAGTTAAGGGAGGTATTCTCCAACTATTTATAAGAARAAAAAWWTAATTTAATTTTCAAAGAGAGTGTCTTTTTTTGGATMAATTTAATAKTACTATAAAAAGACACAACAATAGACACACAAATTTTTCTCTCTCACAYGTGGGAAGTGATCTAAGGAAGAGGCCGAAGTTTCTAAGTAGTTGAAATTATTTGAGTGTAATTACTTAGTGATGTTCTAGAGTTTACTAAAGTAATATGGTTGGGAGTAATTACCACTTGCGGAAAATTGTGTTTGTCTAATTTAACACTATAAAATCAACATGGTTAGTCGTATGACATCGAGTATATGATGGATGTGTGTTAGTAGAAGACATATCATTTATAGGGTCACTGTATATAGTTGTGCACAAGATAAAATTATCTCCTCTAGGAGATGCTTTTTTGTTGTTCTTGTTTCTTGTTCCGGGCATGTCACATGGAATAGCTCTGAGAAGGAGCCATAATGAAAGTCGCGGGAAGAAACATGAAGCAAGACTATCCATACATAGAGTTGTGCACATCCATGTAATGAATAAGAAGAGGAGATCAACACATGCAGAGGGAGTGTTGACATTTTATGTGATTTCAGAATTTATTCTTAAGTGTTAATGTTTCAACATTAGGCTGTCATTCTCTCGGAATTGGTCATGGTAATTTGACCAATGGATAATGACCCTGGCATAGTCTTCTAAGGACATAAGACTTAGTGTGGTTCTCAACACCGAAAGGATTGGAATTCTTCTTGTGGCACATATGGAAACCTAATCAAGAATAATGGTCCTTGTAGTCATAAAACACTATGTTGAGTATGTGACAACTGCGGGACACTTAGTATGCATATTGAAGAAGGATTTATATGGATTAAAGCAGGCACCCAGAGTATGGTATGTCAGGATCGACAATTTTCTGACGGTCTTATGATTTACAAACAAAAATGAAGATCCTAACCTGTACTTTAAGGTTGTGGATGATGGTCCGGTAATACTACTGCTGTATATGGATGACCTATTTCTAAAAAGGTGTGGAAAAACTCATCTCATAGTGTAAGAAAAAAAAATGGTTGTTGAGTTTGAGATTAAAGATCTTGGGATGATGCATTACTTTTTGGGTCTCGATGTATGGAAGAGACATGATGCGATCTTTCTGAATCAAGGGAAGTATACAATAGAAATTCTAAGGAGGTTTGGGATGTTGGATTGCAAGGAAATGGCTACACCTATGGTATCAAATATGAAGTTGTTGCAGGATACAGATTTAGAGACTGTGTATGTTACTTTATATAGGAATATGGTGGTTTCATTGATGAACTTGACGAACACAAGACCAGATATATGTTATGATGTGAACACCCTGAGTCAATATATGGAGCAGCCCAGGTAGATTCATTTGGTTGAAACAAAACATGTGATGAGGTACCTTAAGGGTACATTGGATTATGATCTTAGGTATGTGACAAACCATGAGTTTGGGTTAATGGATATTCAGATTCAGAATGAGCTGAAAATACTTTTGATCAAAAGAGTACTTCGACATATTGCTTCAGTCTAAGCTCCAGTATGGTTTCATGGAGCAACATGAAGCAGTTGTGTGTAGCACTCAGTACGGATGAGGCATAGTATGTGGAAACATGTGCAACAAGAAACAAAGAAATGTGGCTTCAGAAATTGATGACTATTGGACTGAATTTGACTTTTAGGTAAGACCTACAAGAAGAGGATGATGAGACTTGTTGTGGAGGACAAGTGATGAAGTCAATAGGTTGAACATCTAGTTGATATTCAATGCTTGAGAGGGAGCCAAAAAATCATTTCTAGAGGGAGTTGGGTACTACAGTAAGGATCAGGAGGCTCCTTCAAATGCAGGAAGTAGTCATGTGTGGCGCTCAGTATGGCTAAAGCTAAGTATGAATGTGCAACAAGTCGTGAAGCAATGTGGCTTCGAAAAGTGCAAACTATTGGATTGGATTTGACTTGTAGGTAAGACCTACAAGAAGAGGATGAAGATACTTGTTTTGGGGGACAAGTGATGAAGTCAACAAGTTGAATATTCATTTGATATTCAATTCTCAAGAGGGAGTTGGATGGTTAGTTCCATAGTGAGCTGAGAAATATAGTACCGAGTAAGAGGCTCCATCGAATGCAGGAAGCAATCATGTGTGGTTCTTGGTACGGATAAAGCTGAGTATTTGGAAGCATGTGAAGTATTAGTGTGGCTTCGAGAACTTCTATCTGGGTTATTTGGTCTTGGACTAGAGGTGACCTACATTTTGTGTGACAACCAGAGTTCATGAAGTCGTCAGAGAACCCCGTGGTCTATGACAGGTCGAAGCATATCGAGATCATATATTACTATATCATGAATATAGTGCAGAAGGGAGAAGTGAGGCTCTAGTTTCGTCACTATAGAGGATCAAGTTGCGGATGTGTTTACCAAGTCATTCTAGAGCGTGAAGTTTGAGTACTTCAGGGACAAGCTTGGTGTGGTCCCTCTTCATAGGGAGCATTCTCATCTAGCATGAAAAAGGGTTGGAACTGAGACATGTGGAACTCATCCAACATGAAAAAGGCATGGCACTGAGTGTTCTCATCTAGCATGAAAAAGTGTTGGCACTGAGACAGTTGGAACTCATCCAACATGAAAAAGGGTTGGCATTGAGTGTTCTTATCCAACATCAAAAAGCACCGACACAGAGACAGGTGGAACTCATCCAGCATGAAAAAGGGCTGGCACTGAGACATGGGTGCACATGATTAGGTACTAATGCATCGTAGGGAGTGGATATTATGGGGACATGTTGTAACTATTGAGAGCTACCCACAAACCTTGGTTGCATGGGGTGAAGTCATGTTGCACTATGTATATTCGAGGATATATAGATTTTCATGTTAAACAGTCAATGAATCTAAGCTTGTGTGGTATTAGACTTGGAGTCCGTGTCTCATGCAAGTGACACTTGGTTGATAGACACTTGGTACAAAAGGGATAAGCAAGGATCCGATATGGCGTAGAAGGGAGTAGTGCGGCTCCAATATGTGGCTACCGATGAGAAGGTTGTAGATGTGATGACAAAGTCGTTGTCAAGGATGAAGTTAGAGTACTTCAGGGACAAGCTCTGTATAGTCCCTATTCAGAGGGAGTGATGGATTCAGATGTTATCGTAGGGTAGTGGATTTCATGATGACATGTTGTAGCCATTGGAGATCTACCCATCGACCCTAGATACATGTTGAGTAGACGAGGTACAAATGTTATCGAAGGGTACTAGATGTCATGCATAAGATATCCAAGTTTTATGTGGGACACTAGATAGTATCGTGATGACATGTTGTAGCTATTGGAGAGCTACCCACCAGCCTTGGACGCATGATTTGAAGTCACAAGGGTGCATGTGATGAGGTACAAATGCATTGTAAGGTAGTGGATGTCCCGGGGACATGTTGTAGTTATTTGAAAACTACCCACATGCCTTGGATGCATTGTATGTGAAGCCACAAGGGTGCACATGATGAAGTACATATGCATTGTGAGGTAATGGATGTCATGGTGACATGTTGAAGCTATTTGAGAGCTACCCGCAAGTAATCTTCAAAGGTAATCTTTAGAGGTAATATTGGCATAATGTAGAATGTCTCCCTCTATGAGAGGGTGATCCAGATTTTATGAGCATAATGAAATGAATACATATTATTGAAATGTGCTTAACATAGAGTAACATATATACAATAAAAATGGTTTTCTATTCAATAAGGAAATAAGCTAAAATTGTAAAGTGCAACGGAAAACAAGCTTGTTGGAATGGTGGTGGCTTATCTCTAAGAAGAGATGTGACGGTTGCACCCAGTCGCAAGAAGACAATTAAAATGAGGCTATGAAGGAATTTTTACAATAAATAGGAATGTAAAAAACCCTAGACATCCAAAAACCTAAGCATAGGAGATGAAGCACCAAAAGTCATGTGGGCCCTGTTTGGGTAAGTTAGTACATCAACTTCCCAGGGTCGTAACTTTTGCATATGATCTCCATTTTAGGCGCACAATAGCCCGTTGGAAAGGTATGGTCGAGGAGATTAATTTTGGGGGCTCAATTACAACATTCATCTATCATGAATAATCTCGATCCCAAAAAACCTTCATTTAGGATCTCAAAATGGCCCTGGAAGTTAAAAACTACTAAAAATAGTAAATTGACAAAATTGCCAGAAAATGGTTTTGAGCAAGTTGGAAAAGGTGGGCAACCACCGATATCCACCTGAATCAATCCTCCATCCTTAGGAATAAATTTTCTCCATTTCATTGAGTTCCCCCATCAGATGAGGAAATTTCTGTTGAACTTGGCTCCGAGTGAGCCACTTACCTTGGTGCAGGAGTTGTCATTCTTTGATGACTCGATAAAGCTGGATCCTTTGCTGTCGAGTGCCCTTGATCTGTGTGTCCACAATATGATCACTATCTGCATGTTTCATGTAGTCAGGGTTGAGATCTGTTGGTGTCAACTGCTCTTCTATCTCTGAGGTGTCCAATAATGGTGGGAGATATGGCCGAAGGAGAGCCACATTGAAGACTAGGTGCAGGCCAAGGAAAGGGGGAATGTTGAGCTCAAAATCATTGTCACCCACAGCCTTGGTGATGGTGTACAACCCATAATGGAGTGGGAAAATCTTCCAATGGGTCCCTGTAAGGCGTTCTTTCTGCAAGTGCAACCAAAATTTGTCTCCCACCTGAAACTTATGTGGCACTTGATGTTGATCATGGCGCTGCTTGTACTTGGCATTAGACTTCTGTAGAATATTCTGAACCTATTGGTGGATGTACTAGATCTTCTCAATGAACGAGGTGGCTTTGTCAGCTTCTGGTGGAGCAGGGGATGAGTTGGCCGAGGTGGTCACTAGGGGTAGTGCCACATCCATGGGGCCCAATGGTTGGAATCCCAACCCCGCCTAAAAGGGGCCATGGCCAATTGAGCTATGAAAGGCTCGATTATAGTTATGTTGTACATAGGGAAGACTCTCATCCCATGTGCGGGGGTGTTTTCAATTGTACATGCGCAGGATATGTACGGTCATCTGATTGACGACCTCAGTTTGGCCATCTGTCTGGGGGTGGAAGGCAATGGATTTGGTGATCTTGGTATCCAATAGTGACCAGAGGCTCGACCATAATGTGCTGAGGAACCGACTGTCATGGTCTGATATAATGGTTTGTGGGATCCCAAAATGTACCCATACTTGTTCAAAGAACAGCTTGGAAGTGGATTCTACTGTGATGTTCTTCTTGTAGGTGGCTATAATATCCATCTTGGAAAAGTGATCAAAAACCACAAAAACACAATCATTTCCCCTCTTGGTGGATGGGAGGCCCAACATCTAGTCCATTGAGATGGATTCCCATGAACTATAAGGAGTAGACAGAGGGGTGTACATGCCTTGTTTCTTAGTGGTAGGTTTGGCAATAGTGCAGGCGGTGCAGGACCTGATATACTTTCCGACATCCTGTTGAAGTTTAGGCCATGTAGAAATGTTTTTGCAACACTGCCACTGTCGTTTCGACGTCAAAGTGTCATGCCGCCCGACTGTAGTGAGCTTCCCAAATTAGCTTCGCGCGCTCTCTTGATAGAACACAAAGATGGCCCAGATGGCACAAAAACCCGTCTTGAAGATGGAAATTAGCGACCAATAAGTTGTCACCCAACATTTGGTAGGTGGTGGAAAATTCAGGGTCTGACTCATAGAGGTGGGGCCATCCAGATGTCTCATGGCCGCAAGACTCTAGCACCGTGGTGAGTGTCATGATGGGAGGTTGTCTAAGGCAATCAAAAACTCGGTTGGTACTTCCTATTTTATACTTGATGTTGAGGTGGAATTGTTGTAAGTATGTGGACCACTTCTGATGGTAGTCATTCTGCAATTTTCCTTGGGTTTGCATGAACTATAGTGGCTTGTGATCAATGTGGATGATTGTCTCCTTCCCAAGAATTTAATGTCTCCACTAGAGGCAGGATTTCACAATGGAGTACATTTCTTTGTCATAAGTAGGGTACTTACAGACAACATATGATATTGTCTCACTATGATATGCCATGAGGTGGCCGTGTTGAGTGAGAACGACACCCACATCATAGTTTGAACCATATGTCTCGATCTCAAAGAGATGTTGCAGGTCTGGTAATGAAAGTACTGGGGATGAGAACAAACACTTCTTCAAGTCATCGAAGGCTTGTTGTTGGGACATGCCCCACACAATGTTTTCCTTACTGCCACCCCTGGTTACTTGGCTGAGGGCCCATGCGATATGAGAGAATCCCAACACGAACTTGCGATAGAAATTGGTGAGGCTCAAGAAGCTCTGAAGTTCAGTGACTGTGTTTGGGGTTGACCAGTCATGGATGACCTAGATCTTGGCTGGATCCACATGCACACCATGCCAATCAACGATGTATCCTACGTAATGGACCATGTCCATGCCGAAGGAGAATTTTTCCAAGTTTGCATATAGTTTGTGTTTCCACAGGGTGTGAAGAACCTATTGAATACACTACAAGTGTTCCACCCAAGTCTAGCTGTAGATGAGGATGTCATCCAAATACACCACTACAAAAGTATTAGTGAAAGGTTGTATGATATCTTCCACCATCCTCATAAATGTTGCTAGATCATTTTTCAAACCAAAGGGCATGACCAACCATTCAAAAAGACCTTCTTTTGACTTGAAGGTGGTCTTCCATACATTTGTATGTTCTATTAGGACCTGGTGGTAGCCAGACTTTAGATCAATCTTACTGAATTATTTCTCCCCCGTGAGTTGATCAAGGAGGTCGTCAATTTGGGGAATTGGGTATAGATTTTGAACTGTGATTTTATTTAGGGCTCAATAATCAATGCAGAGTCACCAGGTCCCGTCTTTCTTCTGCACCATCACGATTGGGCTCCCACAATGAGATGAGTTGGGACATATGTGCCCCTTGTGGATAAGTTATTGGATCTACCTCTTGATCTCCTCATTTTCTAACAAAGAGTGAAAATAGACTGGCCCATTGGGTAGCAGTGTGCCTGGGGTCATATCGATGGGATGATTGACCTGGTAGTGCAGAGGTACCCCGGTAGGAGAGGAGAATATATCTAAGTATTATTCCACGAACTTATCCACTTGCTTCTGTCGTGTGGAGAGATCGGACGCGGAGGCCCTGAACGTGGCTACAATCTTTCGCTCACACTGAGAGTGAATCACGAAGAAGACAAATTTCCCAGTCTAAGAGATGACTTTCCTGCATTGCTTGGTAGAGATCAAGGAAATAACACTGGGGGGGACTACCTCCGGTATCCTATAAAATTTCTTGTTCAAAGTAATAATAACACTACGAGGCCTAGACTCATATACATCATGACATTTCCATAAATAAGGTTGTCCCAAAAGAACATTACAAACTTCAAGAGGAGAAACATCACACAATACCTCGTCTTTGAAGGGCTTGATGTCGTATGACAATCGACACTGTTGGTTGACGTGGAGATCGCTTCCTTGGTGGAGTCATCCAATGGTGTAGGGTTGTGGATGTGGTGTTGTCGATAGGGCCAGTCGCTTGACGACCTCTACTAAGATGAGGTTCTTCTGGCTATGGCTATCAACGATGAAGTGCAACGGGTTTCCTTTTACCCACAACCATGAATGGAAGAGGCACTTACCTTCTTCTAGCTCGTCTATTTCACCAGGCTGGAGCTTGGTCGCAGAAATGATGGCACTAGGTTCCGCATCAATGATCTGTCTTCCCCTTTTTGGTTATGACTAAGATTCAGAACCTACATCTCATTCTGAGTCTTTCACTTCAGCCACCAGCGACTACTTTGAGCGACAGTCAACAGTGTTATGCCAAGGGTTCTTATGGAAGTTGCACCACTTCCCAGTATCTTTCTTTGTATTTACAGTGTCCTTCTTTGCTTGCAACTTGGACTGGTTGTCCTGATACTGTCCATATTTTCTTTCTCCTTTCTTCTGTCGGTTGGGGCCACCCCTTCCTGGATTTTGCTGTGAGGGGTTCCCAGGCCAAAATTGTCATGTCTTTTGTTTAATCTTTTGCTCGATTTTGATGACATATTGGTAGGCTGCACCCAAGGATGAGATGTCTAGAAATTCCATTTCGGTCTGGATGTATCTATGCAGAGAACCATGATAGTTGAGCACCAAATGTCTCTCTAAATATTTGATACCCAACTTGGTGTGCAAGGTATGGAAGATATTTGTCAACTCTGGCACTGCTTGGTCTCTTTCTTTCCGCAGTGTGGTCCATTTGGTATACAAATTGTCATAACTTCTGATAGGGTAGTATTGTTCCTTAATAACATCCCTGAAGGATTCCAAGGTGGCCGCGATTTTTAATAATGAGCGTTCTTTTGTTTCCTTTTTCTCACAAAAAGTTTCCCACCAATATTTGACATGAGGAACGACTTTGAGGAGTGTAAAAGTAATATTGTCTCTATTCGAAAAGTTATGGACAGAAAAATACCCTTATAGTAGATTCAATCACTTGTCTACAACATTTGTGTCTATATGACCTTCAAATATAGGAATATCAAAGTTGATTTGTACCTTTAAGGGGGCGACGCCTCTGCTCAAGGAAGGTGCGTCACCTGTTGGTAGCCGCTGAAGGATTTGCACGAAACTATCCATCATCTTGTTCCTCTATTGCGTGAGGGATTCCTCAAGAAACATTTTGAAAGGATATCATGTCCTGTCATATTTCTTTTCTCCTACCATGAGAGGTCGCTTGGGAGTGCTAGATATTTTGTCCTCAAGAGAAATAAGCTTGAGACCCAATTCTTTGTACCCTGATCTCATTGGGGACATGCATTAAGATGAGAAGGAGCATACCGCTTTGATACCATTTATCGATATTTTATGAGCAGAACGAAATGAATACAAATTATTAAAATATGCTTAACACATAATAATAGAGATACAATAAAAATGGTTTTCTATTCAATAATGAAATAAGATGAAACTATAAAATGTAGCGGAAAACAAGCTTGTTGGAATGGTGGCGGCTTATCTCTGAGAAGAGATGTGACGACTGTGCTCATTCGCAAGAAGATGATTACAATGAGTCCCTGAAGACCTTTTTACAATAAACAGGAATTTCAAAAAACCTATACATTCAAAAACCTAACCCTAGGAGTTGAAGTGCCAAAATTCATGTGGGCCCCGTTTGGGTAAGTTAGTACATCAACTTCACAGGGTTGTAACTTTTTCATACGATCTTCATTTTAGGTGCACGATAGCCTGTTGGAAAGGTATCGTCAAGGAGATTCATTTTTGGGGCTCAATCAGAGCCTTTGGTTATCATTGAGAATCTTTATCCCAAAAAACCTTCATTTAGGCGCTCAAAATGGCCTCAGAGGTTAAAAACTGCTAAAAATAGTAAACTGCCAAAATTGCAAGAAAACTATTTTGAACGAGTTGGAAAAGGTGGGTGGCCACCGATATCCACCTGGATCAGAGGGATTGTTGATGTTTTGGAAGCATCGAAAAAACATTCTACTAGATTGATAATTAATAATATGATTATTAATTATTAAAAAATATTAGTAATTATAATATTATTAATGTAATAATATATATAATAAAGTTTAAATTATAAA
>JZKD02S0088339.1:243139-262399 GCA_000966675.3 Picea glauca | reverse complement strand
ATCAGGTGACAGGGAGGATAGGGATCCGTGGTGACAGGACATCCGGCCATGTGGGAGAGCAGTTGGACAATGCCTCCCAGTGCTCAAGAAAGATTGAACCCAGCCAAATGAACAAACAATATAATTCACACTTGCCACGTCCAATTCCTCATGCCAGTGCAAAAGCCTGCATAGATGGAACCCCGGTGAACCAATGTGGGGAAACACACCATTATCACGATGTTACAACTCAATGTCCAACTCTCACCTTGAAGAATTAGCAGCTTGGTATGACAAAGAAGAGGAGGCTTCAATGTGATGGGATTGTTGGCCACATGAGCAAGCATCTGAAGGATTCTTTCCCATGCTCAAACATGAAGGAATACTTTCATGAGGACAATTAGCTTAGCTCTCAAATTCCATGTCCAAGCATCCATGACCTCGATCATAGTTATGTTGGCGCTACCTCGATCCTAGCTATATCAACATTCAATGATTTTTAATACTATCACCCCCACCTTGATTCCATGGCCTATGACACCTCGTTGACCAGCCTATAGAAGAAGGAAACAGACATACAACAACAGTATGGAAAGGGATATGCAGTACACAAAGTACTAGATCACTTCAATGAATAAGTTAACAAAGAGGCTCAATAGTAGGACGGTCTCAAAAGGGGGTACCTTTGGAATTAAAACATGAGGAAGCATGACAACAAAGGGTGAAAGAATCATAGTCTCATTCGATGACCCTCGACACCTCTGGAACTGGCCAAACAAGAAGAGGTACGATATCTAGGATACACTAGCGATAAAGATCAAGATAACATTGAATCCTATATGGATTCACATCTGCATTGGGTTTATCATTTAGATGAACAACAGGATGGCCCCTATAAGAGACTACCATCGAGGTTATGGGAGAGGAGGAAGTTCTTCCTCCGAGACTCCTCTAAGAAAAAGAGCAAAGAAATATCCCTCAATGTGAGTCCAACATAATGCCCACGCAACAACTGCAACTTTTCATGAAGCAATTCCTCCTCTCATTTGTGAGAAGTTGGAGGAAGCTGAAGTTGACATCCAAATGGAAAGAATTCTAACTCCCACACAAGAGGTGGATGAAGGCATCATCCCTTGGGTGAAATACATTGAAAGTTTGAGGGGACATGAATATAAATAATATAGGACAATATAACTCTATTGTTGTTGGAATAATGAGAGGGGGGGTGAATCAATATGAGAACTTTATACCACTTTTAGCCACGATATATATTCTTTCACTTTATCAACAATATTCAACAATTTATCATCAATTTATTATCTATGATTGCATTCAATATATATATATATATATATATATCATAAGCATGTAATCATAAGAAACATCACATCATCATCACATCAAGAACAAAGTACACCCGTATTTATGTGGAAACCCAAATGGGATAAAATGACATAATGCTTTCTTATGTATATCAATAATTCATTCATAGGAAGCACCAACTTCGCAATTCTCTAGTTGCAACTGGAAGGAGGCTACAACCCCCTATTTACAGGATCCAACTTGAAGGAAGTTACAACTCTCTGACTTCTCTGGCTCCAACTAGAAGGAGGATACAACCCCTTGGGTTCTCCAGCTCCAACTGAAAGGTGGCTACAACCACCTAGTTCTCAGGCTCCAACCTGAAGGAAGATCCAAATCCCTGATTTTTCAGCTCCAACCCCCTTTCCTTGACATGTCATGCTTCCCTGAAATATAAATGTACACCAATTGTCACTACCACGATCACTACTACTGTCACTGCCACTGTCAATGTGGCTTCCACTATCAACAAATTGTAACTTGTCAACATGTCATTGTATCCAACCTGCAATTTTCAACCGATCACTGTCACAACAACCTATCCAACCAATCACTATATCATCCACAAAACTAGATCCACTCTCATTTTCATGCAACTCATGCCAAGATCACCAAGATCATATCTCAAACCATATGTTGAACATCAAGAACACATGGCTCTACCAAGCATGTACCAACATCACCACATACCATCACAAGATATGTGTCTCAACCAAGTACCAACTTGTACCATGCATCAACTTGTACTTGTACCATCAACAAGTGC
The DNA here is from genome assembly GCA_000966675.3 of Picea glauca. Taxonomy (NCBI): domain Eukaryota; kingdom Viridiplantae; phylum Streptophyta; class Pinopsida; order Pinales; family Pinaceae; genus Picea; species Picea glauca. The sequence continues at coordinate 260,292 of JZKD02S0088339.1, read as the reverse complement.
ATCGACTATGCACCAAACCTATATCACCACCTGTACCACAACAAGTGCATCAACCATGCACCAACACTTGTATCATCAATACCGTACCATACCATGTAAATCAACCATGTACATTGACACCATATCATATACCATAAGATATCATCAATGAAGTGCCTCAACCATATGCCAAGAATATGTGCCAAATGTGTACCAAGCATATATCAAGATCACCAAGAAGTGCCTCTATCAATGTACCAATACCAATAACATTATCAACCATACAACATGCCAACCATGTACCTCAAACAAGTGTCATATCACTCATGATATGCCTCAACCAACTACCATAAACCATGTGCCAATGTATCCAAGATATGTACTAGAAATGTATCTCAAGAAGTAGACCTCAATCAACATGCACCATGTTGAGGAAAAGATATGAATGATTTTATTTGGATAATAGTAAGATAGACGGGAATATCAAACTATGTTTATAGCCATAAAAAATTATATCCTAATTCACAAGTATTGATTACAAGTGTTTAGGCTGATTTTTTATAAATGAAAGCTTGCTGAAAAATTCATTTTTTATGTAATTTTCTGAATATATCAGATATTGAAATAAATATAGAGACATAATTAAAAAACACCAAGACAATAATCAAAACAAATGAGACATAAATCAATCACTTATTTCATTCCAATTTATCAAAAGAATCATTCTCTTTACAAAATTTCCTGAGGAAGTTTTGGACCAAAGTCAAACTTAGATGTCCTCGATGAAAACCATACAAAAGGACTTCTAACAGAAAGTAAAAAACTGAAATTTAAAAGCTAGATCAACTTACCACAAATTGCTTCCCACTCGACTCTGTACAATATCCTTTGTCAGTCATGAAATTTAATTCACAAACAGACAAATTTACATAGACTATCAAAGATAGATCGACACCTTTGAAAATAAAGTGTTTGAATGATGTAATTCAACCCTAAATCTTGCTCTCTACAATAGGACCCTACTATCATAAAAGATAATTAGGCTTCCAATGAATTAAAGAATGAATGAAAACTGAATTATCTCAACAAAAATCAAAGAGAAGACCTTAGTATGCTTCTCCTTCTATTCTCCTCTTGTTCCTCCTTTTGCTTTTTCCTTTAAGCAATTCAAATTAGTTGAAGTATTTGAACCAATTCCTTAGTTAAGTTAACTAAAACTTAACCACTTTTTTTTGTTAAGGGGGAAAAGTAATAAAATCATAATAAGGGTTTTAAATAAATAATAACTAGTAGGTGGGACCCCTTGTGACTCCCTTTAGTTTTTAACAATCAAAACACAACTAGTTAATTAATCAAAATATTCGTCCTTGTGACTCCCATTATCACTCTCATAATTTGAAAATTTATATCAATGATAATTGAAATTATTCCAAAAATATGGTATCCATATAACCAAACAATAATGTACTGTCTAAAATTTCAGAGGTCAACTGTTCTCAACAATCAATAAATAAAATCACTTAAAATCCATATTTTCCACTCTGGGAGGCAATCCTTCCCTTGTTGTTGTTGTCACCCTTTGATCTCTCTGAATTTTTCTTAGGCTGTGTGGAGCCTTTAAAGTCATTTGAGGGTGAGGAGGGGGCAGTAATGGATTTTCCTTTGTCAGGGGCATGGTGGGACTCGATTTTTAATCTTTTGCTTGCATGTGAAGACTGTACTGGTGAGTGGACATGGGTAGCTTGAACAATTTGATTAACATGTGGAGGAGCAGGTAGAGGCAAGCTAGGCCAGCCATGATGTTGGGAGACTGTCAGGTGGACAATCTCTTGTCATCCGTCGTTTTTAGGGATTTCATGTTGTAGTGAGACATGAGGAGGCACCAGGATACCAGGGGCATGTGGGGCTTGTAAGGGAGGCCTTTCTGGCCTAGGTTGGACCAATCCTTTCCCAATCCAGTTAAAAAATTCATCTTGAAATAACTGGGCTAACTCTTGCGAGTCCACATCAAAGTGTATAGAGAACCTTGGCCTTCTAGGGACCCTGTTCCAATTTCCTCTTCCTCTTTTACCCCGGCCATGGCTACCTCTGCTGAAAAATATCATTCATGTATGAATTATTGATTAGAAAATAGTTTCTTCAACAACCATACATGACAACTCTTTTAAATATGAAACAAATTTTGGCTTAATAACATATCAAACTCATGCAATCCAATCCATAAAAACTTTTCAATGAGCAGGGGGTGAACAAGGGTTCTGGGATATGTGAGGGATTGTATTGAGAAAAAAGTGTTAAAATGAGGGGGAATAGATCATTATTACTACTCACAAAAATCAAATAATAAATTGTATCATAAATCAAAAGATTATATCACTGTGATTCATCTTTGTGTGATCCTTTAACTGTCATAATACATAATTTATCTTAACTATAATTATTTTAGGAACATGGAGTGGATAGTGAATATGGGAAGGTGAGGGGAGTTGTAATGTGTGAAAAGTGAAATAATGGTAGGGAAAAGAATGAATATTTTTCGTAAAACCAATTAAGTAATCCATAAAAAAATCTATGTATTCAATACAAACGATTCCAACACCAATTAAACAATTTATGTGTGTCAAATCTGCATTCACATGTAATGTACCTTTGAATGATCAACATAGTAGTATGCCATTCTTTCCTCACCCAACTCTGTGGGATACCTTAGCTCCAATTAGGGTTTTTATTTCCTTTCTTCCACCATCTTTCTCCATATACTGGTAACTTGCAAACTTTAGCTATGGAATGCTTTGTTACGTGCATGAGGAGTTTACCAACCATATATTCGAAACCATCGAAACTCTTTGCAAAGGTCATATAAATCTTCTTGTCATGACCCTGAAATGTCGAGAAGAAGTCGAACCAACCTACATCTTTAAACTTATGTTTCATCTGAGGAAAGGATTTGAGTAATTTTGTCCCCTCTTGTTCAAACCTGGTTATCTGACCACTCTTTTTGGGCACCATGACACTGATACAATTATGCAGATAATTTCTGAGAATGTCAAGGGTTTGATCACCAAATTTCGAGGGTTGTTGAATTCTGAGAGTTATCCATTTATCTGCAATGCATGTATAGAATGATGGGCATACTAAAAATAGGAGGATTACGATTTCATTCATATGAAATAATAATCGGGAGTGTTGATTTGATGTCAAGGTGGTGAGTACAACCCAATCCTCCAAGTTAGTTGTCATCATGAGAATTACAACCTGAAATAGATCATACAAAGATATGTAGATCCTCTAGCAATGATTTTGAGCATTAAAACATGATCTCGGGAAGGTGGCGCATGCAAAACTTTCATTACTATTGGCGCTGCAAGAATAACGTTATTATTGTAGCGCCCTTTCCACTTTGATAAACTTGAAAATTCAAATGAAGGAAAGGACAAGTGATGTGATAGAAATTCTTTTATATCATATCCTAATCTTTAAAAACTTAAAAACATTTAAAATGTGCATAAAATAATGAAAACAAGCTTTCAAGCCAAGAAGGGGAAAATAAAAGTTTAACAAAGAATCATAAAAAATGGATAGAACATGGATTAAGGATACCCAATCAATCAAAATAAGGTTGAGGACTAATAGGCCCTTTATACGATTACAACTTCTTCTTAATTTCTATCCCTTATTCTTTGCCTTCTCACAATTTCTCTTTCTTCTCCGTGGGTGAGTGTCTCCCATGATATTTCAATCTCTTCTCGACTTCTTGTTGTTTCTAGTACCAAATCATACAATTGATGAAGAAAACTTGCTTGATTTCTTAGTTCAACTTGTAGGTAGGGTTGGTTAGGTTCAGGTTGAATCATGGGAATTTGGGTCTATAAAACCAACCTTTTTTTCCTCCCCAGTCTGGTCACCAAAAATGCTTATTTTTAGATTTGTTAAGATCCAAACAACAACCTCATGAGGATAAATATCCCCTTACATTTTTATAGAGGTGGTACTCCTATATATTTTCTTAAATATGATATTGATATCCTTGGACTAAAATATCAAAATGGGAGAGTACTAAATAGCAAACCCCAATCCTTATCGCTCAACAAATAATAAAGTATTAATTATTGAAAAATAATATATTCATAAAGAAAATTCCTGAGAAGAGGACCAGGAATTTTTTAGAGACTGTGATACAATATACACAAAATATTGTACATAAATAAAATAAAACCATTATATGAAAAATAATATAATTCTCAAATCCATCGCAATATCATAATATTGATCGCATTCATAAGAAGGAAATACAAAGGTCCACAATTGAGAGAACTTGAAAAGAATATTTCATTCAAAATAAGAGAGAAAATGATGGGTGCACTTCAAACATCCATTTTTCAATAACTTAGAGTTCAAGAAGTAATTGAAATTGCACCCCAAAATATTTCTCTTGGGAGTTCAAAAAGAACAATAGTCTTTGATAGTCTATAAATAAAATAAAAATAGAATTCATCCAAATAGACTGGGATTGGGATCTTGTGGACCATAAAATGAAAGTGCAATAGGGTTGAACCTGAAAAAAAAGAAGGAAGGAAACAATCAGAAACTGGATATATTTTATCAATAAAGACAAGGCACAACTTGGTGATTCATGAACGAGAACAAAAAAATAATAGGAAAATTATGAAAGATGTGATCAATTTACTCACTATGATGGATTTTATCTATTTCTCTATCTTCCTGCTGAGGTACCTTTTGTATTCTCCTTTGCTAGGATTCTTTGACCGTTTGTAATTTCCATTTCTTGATATGTTCTTGTTTTTTTATTAAAGATTGCTTTAACCAATTTTCAATGTAATCCTTCATTGGTTTGACAGTTACCTCTTACCTTAATTTAATGTCAAATAATGAATCCTCTATTTCTCGATAGTCAATTGAAATTTGATTTAGTGCGTCTTCTATGTCTTCATTCTTATTTACATAATTGGGTAACCAACTTTCTACTTCAAATTTTGAATACTCTATTAAACTAATAAATCTCTCAATCGATGCAGATTTCAATGATTCTAATTTATTTTCAAATTATTCCTTAGTCATAAAAATAGAATTTAAAATTATATTTTGGTCATCAACTTCTCTGATGGTTCCAGATAGATCCAACTCAACTGAATTTAAATACAATTCTCCCTTTTTGACACTTAAAATGTCAAGATCAACCAATATTTCTTTTAAACATTTAATTCTTTTAATCCAACATGCCTTTAATTGTTTAATGCAGACCATGGAGGGTAAGTCTTCTTCTTTTCTTTTTAATTCACTCATATTTGATACTTTCATAACAAAGGTGGTAACAAATCCTTTATAAAACTCCTCATCATTTTCTAGGTTGATCTGTATATATTGTCTTAAGTCCGTCATCATTGATCCTAAATAAATGAAATTTTTTTCCAATTCCCAAGTCTTGAGGACTAAAGATATTATTTCTTAATATTCCCCCCCCAACATATCTTTTTATTGCAGCGAGTAATCTTGATATCCCACTCAATATTGAACTAGATATTGGTGTTCTATTAGAGCTTCTCAAGCTTTTAATTGTAGTGATTGGGATGGAAAATATGGGAGGTGGCATTAGAGCATTCTCCAATTCTTTAAGTCTTTCTTTTAAACTGGTGTTTTCATTCTTCATCTCATCAACTAACATTCTAAAGGCTTCACCTATGACTTCATGAATTCATACATTTTTTTATGGTGAAACTCCATTTAAGTAAAGTTTTGAGCTCGACTTTCCTTGAACTTTCTTGTTTTTTGAATGAGTTTTCTCAAAAATTAATTTATTTGAATCTTTATCATACAAAGAATTATGTAGAGTTATGGATTCTTCTTCAAAAAGAACTTCTTTCTCTATGGCAAGTTCTGTTGCAACATGTATGCTTTCCTACACTCTTTGTTCTTAATCAAGGAATTATATATCTTTAATATTTACATCTAGGTCCATGTCTTCAAGAGAGATTCCATCTTCAGGTTCAACCTCATTTGTTCCTTCCTGTTTTATTTTCCTTTTTCTTTTTCTAGTTATTGGAAGTTTACGGGGTCTTTCAAGACTTCCCTTAAGAGGGTTTTGATCACCTCCGTCGTGAGAATTCTCCATTGAATACTTATTTTTCTCATGTGTTGTAGACTGAGAATTTAGTTTTGGTTGGCTACTCTTCTGAGATACATTAGGAGAATGAGTACTTTTTTCATTAACAACTCTTTCCCTTTGTCTATGTTGTTCATTAGTCCTAATAATAGTCTTGATGTCCTTTGGTTTCTTTTCAACAAATACTACTTGAGGGTCTTGATTTTCACATTCTTCCTCTCCAAATAGAAATGAATTATCAAGTGAAACATTGAAAATGATAGATGTCATATGATCCATAAACAAGTGGTTAAAGTCGAACCCTTTTATTTCATCTACTAGATTTAAGTTGTATTGGTCAAATGTCCCCCGAATGGGGTACCACGTAGCCCAGGGGGTGCCATGGATCCCGGGGGATGCCACACATCCCTCGTGCAATCTGAGATATTAATATGGTTAATCTCCACCCCGAGCCTCATTCTTGGATGGAGGACGGACTTAAACGCACTCAGGGGATGGAGGGACAGCTCCCTCACACTGGTTTAATGGCACCCTAAATGTGCCATGGAAAGAGGATGAAGACAAGTACGGAAGGAGGTTGCATGGTCATATCAACTTCTTGGATAATCCTCGAGGTTGGATATGACATGTTTCATTCTATTTCTTTATTGCATTGGAGCTCCACTCTGCTTAGCTATCTCGCTCTGTGCACCCTCATTCTCAGTTTTATCTGGCTTCTCAATTTTGACATGCCCCATGAGAAAGGGAAACCCAAGAGGGGACCCTCTTGGTATTTTTATGTTGTAAGGAAAATATGCCTTCACAAATTGGCGAGATCTTCCTTGAAAGATTTGATTTAGAGAACCAAGGAGTCGAATACACCTCCAATGGCCTATGTGGAGGAGGAAATTCTGGAGGAACCAATTTTGGTTCCATCGGACTCCCTCTCCTCTACATGGTCCTAGACCCCTAGGATAGACCCATCACCAACCTTACAACAATGGATACAGAGGAATCAATGGAGAGGGATACTTGCATTGTCCAAGAGGAAATCCCCCGGATGAACTGACCAATTGAGCCTCCTTTGCCCACTTTAGAAATGAGATGAGACCCGAGATCACCCATATTTCTTGCTCTGTATAACTTGGAGTTCATCTTCGAGATAATGAGATAAATGATGCAACAACTCCACTAGAACACCTTCCTCAGTAGCATAATTGACATGTTGTTCGACGCCTTCTCAAGCGCATCGGTCAAGCAGAGATGCCCAACTTGTGAGCAACCTTTTTCCTTCACTCCTCACAACATCTCTTAATATGGCAGGTTCCATTGTTCTAAAAGTCCTTCTAATGTCTAAAGTTTCTCTGCCCTCTACACTCCATCTGCAAGGAAATGGGTTTTTTTCCTATCTTCCTGCTTAGTTTTTCTGCTTAGTTTGTAAAATCAGTTTTTTTATGCATGTCTAGATAACACTGTCATAACTCTTTGTTGCCACTTGCTATGGTTTCCAATTGTTTTGTGGAGCAAGTGGTGGCTTCTACTTTTCTCTACAAGAACAAAAGGATGCCATCTGTTTCAGTTTCCACTAGTTTGGAGGAATAGGTGGCAAGCTTATCAAACTGATCAGTTTTGTACAATGACAAATATTTAATGAGGTAATATCACTTTTTATTTACAAAAAAAAAATATTGTTCAAATGCACTAAAAAATCATCAATATTTGAAATACTTCTCAATAAAATTTCCCCAATTCTCCAAGGCAAAGGAACTAATTTCTTTTTTCTTTTTTCATGAAAGAAGTGAGCCCAAAATACGTATTGTCTGCAAAACTCTACAACAAATATCTTGTCTGATACATAATACAGGAGATATTGAGGTTTTTCTTGAGAATGATAAATTTGGATAACACTATAATGTTCCATGGATTCAATACTTCCCTTATTATCTAGAAAAGTCATTGCTTCCAAAGATAGTATTGACATTTTTGGCCCAAATATATTTTTTTTGAAGGAAGAAACAAATGAATTATGAACTTCATAAAAATGATATGTAGCCTTTTGTTTCCATAAGTTTGGGTACCACATCTGTACTGGGTCAATTTTACAATTAACTCGTTTTCCCAGATTCAAACCCTTAAAAAATGACAGTAGGTGATGGCGAATATTAGGTATGAAAACGTGTAAAATTTGTTGTTCTTTTGGAATTTTGATAACTGAAAAGATATTTCTACATAAATAATCTTTTCCTAGTCAAAAATAGTTTTTCATGAACTACAAAATGTAAAATATAAAGAGTCAATTGGGGATTGGTAGTTGTATATTCTTTACCAAATACTCTAATGAAAATCCATGTTATTTCTTGATAAAAAAAAAAAATTAATGACTCGGATGTTAGATAAGTCTTCTAGCATTAGTGTCGGGTCTTTGACATATTCCTATAGAAGATCCAATCCATTGTTTCTTTCCTTCATGAAATTCTTGGCTTCATCTCCTTTGAATGTAATGGTTGACTCTAGGAGTCTTAGCATTTTCTTGAACATTGAAGGTGCTAGAGAAATGGGGGGTTCTCCTTGAAGTTGAATTATCCTTCTATTTGTATTGTATTTTTCCATGCACCAGGAGACTAGTTATTTGGAATCGAAAAAATTCCAGTACACAACCTGCTAAAGCAATCCTTGATGTCCAAGCTTTCTTCACATTCCTTTTCGACAGTGGTAGTGATGAATAATGCTAGTATGATATTTACCATTGGAATCTATGATCCTCCTGCCCAAACAATTTTAGAGTCTCCTCGCAGAATTGCTCTCTTCTTCTTATTGTCATGCTTGATGAAGTTAGAAGACTAATGTACAATCCTTTTAAAATGTTAATTTCAAAGCAAGCCCATTTTCCGTAATATACCTTGAAACTCTTCTTTCGAAGGAAATATTAGTGTAAATTAAATTTGAATTAATGGAGAATTGTCTCGAGAAGGTCGCCATTAATAATGTCCTTTTAATGTTTTAGGCACTTTTTATTTTTCATGATATTTTCATTAAATATTCCTTGGGGAGAGTGACAATATAAGACGTGTATTACCATGGAGAAATAGAGGATTGGATATGTATCAAAAAATATTGGAATCAAAACAAACCCATGGTCCCGCAAACCCACAGTGAAAACTTGAGAAACGACTAAGTGTGAGACTATATCGGTTGGATGTGAGGGGAAAAGAGTTTTTTTAAGTCAAATTCCACAAACCTAGGGTGAATTTTAAAATTGACTAAGTATTGAAGTATCAAGAGAGAAAAGAAAATTTGAGAAAAGGATTACGTATCATAAATCGATCAGACGGACCTATCATGGTGAAAATAAAGTGAATCGGGTGGGTAACTTGTACTTGCATTGAACATTTAAAAAAAATACAAGTGTGGTGTGAAATGAGGATGGAGGAACATGGTAGTGCATTTTGGGAACAACGAAGCTTCGAATTTAAGCGAGAATATGCGACAAACCTGCAGACCTACAGATCCATGAGAAACACAAAAAGAAACTAAGTATTAGTGCAAAATGTTTACGGTAGAACACAACGGTGCATTTTGGAGGGGGCGGAAATTTGTAAAAATAATGAAAATGACTTATGAACCCACAACAAAGAAAAAAAATTCTAAGTGTGGGAAATATACAAGGGAATATTTGTGAAAGACTTAGCACACTTTTGGGTCAATAGTAGGGTGCAACTTCCTAGGAGTTGCGACACTTTATATTGGGGAACTTACCATGCATACTTGGGCACACTATTCTAGGAATAATTAGGGTTTGTTTTCTAATCTTAGGTACACTACAATGTTGGTCTATATTCCTTATAGATCCTCTTTTCCTATTATATAAAAGAGAGAGGATGCTCCATTGTTTAATCATCAGTTTTGTCATTGTTGGTGATGAGCAAGTTTGCTATGTAATTTTTTGTTTATGAGTTAATAAGACATGGGTGATTGGTATTCCTAATTTTAGATTGTTATTCCAAATTTTAGTTAGCCATGTGTTTGTGGATCTAGCATACTTACTTCAAATTATGACAAGTTTTCAGTTTTTAATCTACCTAGGGTTTTTATGAGTGCAAGTTTGCTTCATGGATGATTTTAAGGATGGAAATTTATATTAAAATGTAGAAACATGGGTTAATCTTACTAGTCCTTAATATGCAAAATGTAAAATTTTTGGCGATAGTTTTGTAAAAATATTCAAATTTCTAAGGATTTTATACACTTTCTATAAACTTTTGGCGATTTATAAGGTAAAATGATTTTATTCTATGGAATTTAGGCGAATCGTTTATAGAAAAAATGGAAATTGGTGAATCTTTTTTTGGGAAAAACCATGGAAAATTAGCCCATTTGCAAAATTTATCCTCTAAAATCATATATGGTCTGCTTATCATTATTTAAAATTTAACACATCCTACTACATAATAGCCATATGTTATTGATGATATACTTCTCAATATGTTTCCATTCATTTTAAATATCAATTAAAGGGAAATACACACTAATGGAAAAATAAATCAACTACCAACAATGAAGAAATAAAATAGGAAAAGAAATAACCAATTGTCATGTTGCAAAACACACCACCAACCAAGAAAAAATTATTTAAAAAATAAATCCACTAAATAATTGTAAGTACATAAAGTCGGAAGGATATGAATTAGTTAAGAATATGAAAGACAAAGAGAACTTCCTAAACTTCCAAACTGCCACTAAAAAATTGCATTCATAAAACTACATAATTAAACATTGTCCCTTTTATTTCAATGCTTGTTTATTTGTTGTCGCAAACAGTTCATAATAGTGGGACAAAGTCAAAATAATCCGCTCTTAAAGGTAGCCACCATTTGAGAGAATGTTTGTTGTATTAAAAATATATACATCTTGCTAAAATTGTGGACTTTCATCATTAATAATTAACCTTTCATTGTTTATCCTTGCAAGGACCACCATTGAAGCATATGGGGTTAAACCTAGGAATACTCTTCCAACCCCCATCATAACTTTAGTAAAGAAATAGCTTGGAAAATTTGCAATTACACCAACTTCATTCAACAAAGGAAGGAATTATCTACTGCTAGAAATCCATACATGGAGGCCATGAAACATATGGTTTAAAACATAGGTGAAGAACGTGCACTCAAGTAAACGTCTATTTTTTCTTCTTCTTACCAAGGGTTTATGAAAGAAACTAAAGTTTGCATATTCTGCAAAAAAGGTATCTATTAAAACATGTGGAATGATTAAAGATTAAGTTGTAAATTAAATCATTCACCAATCACTTAAAATTGAAATCACCAAATCATCCAAAGATAAAATTTGCAAACTAAATACTTTACAAAAGGAACTAGAGATTAAGCAACATAATCTAAAAATTATGTAGAAAATTCAATAAAATTTATACCATGAAAAGATAAAGGTACATGTCATCTAAAAATCCAAAATGATACCTTGCTCACAAAAATTAAACAATTAAAATAAAGGAGAAGAATATTTCCCAAAGTTGAAGTCGTTGTGAAGAAACAAAACACTTTGATAAATTTAAAGAAATTGTCATTACTAACATTTTTTATTAATTTCCATATTAACTAAAATATCTGATAAAGATATTAATACACAACCAAAAGGTTAAATTATAAGGAATTTCCTAAAAGTGAAATCATGCACAAGCCTCCTACAGTTAGCCTTATCTCCATCCCAATTGTAATACAATTTATGGACATGTACTGCTCAAGTGTCGAAACAAAGACAACAATTTGTTTATGTTCCTAAAAAACTGAATTTCAATACGTCTTTTTGAAGGGATACTTGGAGTTATGATAAGAGAAGTCCCATTTGAGGATTTCATCAATAGATATTGCCGGTAAAATTTGACCTAGCAGGGATCGATGCTTCTATAATGTGACAATATTGCTTCGAGCTTCGACAATTTTTTCATCTTATTTCCTCCTTATTCTTCGAGAATGAAATCAAACAGAAGGGGAGGGATGTAACATATAGAATAACAATTATTCACACTTAGTAATTATTATGTAGATTCATGTCCATTAACTAGTCATGTCTCTTAGATATCATAAATATGGAAATCTTTTTTGGATTGCATATCACCACACATTTGTTATATATATATATATATATTCTTTGGACTAAATGGCATTGTGTGTTTATGGATTCCTATGACATAATGTGACTAGTATAAGGTATGTCACAAACTCCAAGGTAATTTATCATCAAGGTTTTGTGTGTCTATGCATTCTAATGAATTAAAGTAAGATAAAATACTAATTCCCTCAACAGACATTTCAACTCAAATATCATCAATGATCTAGGTGGATGTCGGTGGCCACCCATCTATTCCACTGGCTCAAAGAACAATTTCAATTTTGGTAGTTTTTTTTACAGTTTTTCGGGTCCCAAACATACAAGGTCGTTTTGAGGCCATAAACGATGTTTTTTGGTCTCAACAACACCTAACATGTGGTTGAGGGTAGACGCTAGGATGAACATAATATGTACTCCTTCGATATACCTTTCTAACGGTGTATCGATCGCCCCAAACGAAGATCAGATGCAAAAATTACGCCATTAGGAAGTTGATGTATCAACTACCCTCATCGGGGCCCACAAACCTTTTGGGGTTTCATATCCCTCCATTAGGTTTTGGATGTTTGGGGTTTTCTCATTTATGTTTTATGTTAAAAAGGACTTTGGAGCCTCATTTTACTCATCTTCTTGCAAATGAGCATAGTCGTCACATCTCTTCTCAAAGATAAGATGCCACCATTCGAGCAAGTTTGTTTCAGTCTGCATTTTTACAGTTTTGACAGGTTCTCTTAATTAATAGAAGTCAAGTTTTATTGTATCTTTGTATGTTTCTTTKCTATACATATGTATTTTATTTTGTTCCATTTATAAATACAGAAACCTAATTTTTCATATTCCCATCAATTCAACCTTCAACGAGTATATAGTTAATATTATAGAGTTGGTCACAAATCAACCCTTGGGGTATATTAAATGTGTAAAAAATGACAATCACATGTTGATAAATATCACAAAATTCCTAAAAAATAAACCCTTTGGGTATATTAAATCTATATGCAACAATACTCACAGATTGATTGATATTACCTAATGTGGTAAAAACTAAACCCTTGGGGTGTATATTAAATGTGTATACAACAATACTCGAAGGTTGATTCATATTACATAATTGGTAACAAATAAATCCTTGGGGTGTATATTAATTTTGTATGTGACAATACTCACAGGTTGATAAGGAGTTTGAGCTTTGGATTTTGGGTGGAGAATAGGAAACTGACCTCCTCTTCTTCCTCGATGACGAATTCAACATCCTTCATGTCTATGATTGACTCCAATACACACTTAGTTCTACCATATCCCTACTTCTTCACTTCAGTTACGAGGTGATTGTGGTGCTTTACCAGAGCTCTACCAAGGCCTCCCTTTCCATTATTCGACATGTTTTCCCCTCTGCTCGATCAAAACCTATGAAAATTTTGTATTTTCAGTGTAAGTCTGCTTATTCAAAAATGCCTTGGGAATGTGAATGTTTCCTTCAAAGGCGTGATGGAATGGATTTTTGAAAGGACACAACAAGGTCATATGGGTAAGGTTTAGACAACAAAGAGTTGGTCTTGGTTGACACTTTCCAAGTTATATAAGATCATGCATTAGCACTATTTAGTTTTCAAACATTTAAAAAAGGTATTAGGTCATGGTCTTATTTCACCTCTTGTCTTGAGGGTGGAATGGGTGGTGAAAGTGTGTATGTATGTGTGCACATAAAATTAGAGAGCACACCTACACCTTTTGAGAGGGTGGGTGTTTTTGGTATGAATATTTGCATGTGTGTGTGTGAAAAAATAAAAGTATAAAAATACTTAAGTTTACAAAAGATGTTTTCATATTAAAACCTAAACTTTTGACCTTAAATGTAAATCCTTAATATTTATCCATTAATCATAACCTTTAGTCTTTAAATCTGATGTCATTGAGAGCATGTACCTTAAAGTATGTGTCTCAGTTAGAAAATATTTTGACAAATAAAGTTCTCCATAACTGAGAGAAATATGAGGAGGGTATCTGGAGGGTGGTCTTGATGGAGACAAATCTCCAACTAGTTGACTATTTGGAGGACTCTATGTCCGAAAAAGACATATTTGTATCTAATTCTTTGGAACTCCATTAGTTGGCATTTTCTTATGAACACTAGGGTTCCAGTTTCCCACAATTGGTACAACCTCTCCTTCATTGCCTTTGGTGGGAAATTTTCAATTGGACTCCTTGCACACCTTTCGAGGTGAGTACCCAAGGATATCAATGGATTTCAGACATAAAAATCTCTAGATTTTTGGATGGTGGACATGAAGGAATGAGGAACTAATAGTATTAACTATCCCCACACCTTGGAAGCTAGAGAAGTTAATATCCTAGATCAAACAATGAATATCCTTACCCCATCTAATCTTCTAGCTTCACAGACTGTTTCATTGTGTCACAAAAATTTACCGAGGGTAGAAGATCTGAGGTTAAGGTTTGTGGGCTCCGGTGTGCATGTTGGATAGTTGTAGATTGGAGAGAGCACTTCTAGTGGTGATTTGCGAAGGAAAAATAGGAGGTGGGTGATCAAATCTTGTGGACGGGGCATTTCTTTAGTTGTGGAAGACAATCTCAACATCGACTAAATCAGGCTATTTGTTGGAAAGAGAATGTTGATTATGATAATTTTGGTGATTATGGTGATGAAAATCATGGCAACGTGATGATGATGACGATGATGATGATAACGATGATGACAATGACGATGATGATAGTGATGACAATGGAAATGAAGATGATGATGACAATGACAATGACGATGACAACAATGATGATGATGATGACGATGAAAATGATGAAAATGGAGATGATGATGATTATGAGGAGGAGGAGGAGGATGACGAAAACAATGTTGATTATGATATAGAAATAATGACGATGATGATGAAAATGGAAATGACAACAATGACAATGATGAGGATGAGGATGTTGATGATGATGATGATGACAATGATGATGACAATGATGATGACGATGATAATGACGATGACGAGGAGGAGGATGATGACGACGAGAATGGTGATTATGGTTATGCCAATGATGGCAATGACGACGACGATGATGATGATGATGATAATTAAAATGGAAATGGAAATATGAGGAGGAGCATGATGATGAGGATGACGACAATGAAAAAAATGAGGAGGAGGACGGTGATGATGATGATGCTGATGAAAATGATGATGAGAGGAGGAGGAGGAGGATGACAATGGTAATTATGGTGATGACAATGATAATGATGAGGGTGATGACAAGGACAATGATGATGATGACGACGATTATGATGATGATGATGACAAAGATGACGACGATGATAATGACAATGATGATGATGATCGTGATGATGATGAAAATGATGGAAACGATGATGATGATGACGAAGACGATGATGAAGATGGAAATGATGATAATGAAAATGATGAAAATGTCAATTTTGGTGATTATGGTGATTATGGCGATGGCAATGATGACAACAATGATGACAATGATGATGATAACAATGATGAAAATTATGATGATAACAAAAATGAAAATGAAAATGACAATGAAGATGATGATGACAATGTTGACAACGATGATGACGATGATGATAACAATGATGAAAATTATGATGATGACAATAATGAAAATGAAAATGACGATGAAAATGATGATGAGGATGCCAATGATGATGACAACGATGACGATGATGATGACCATGATGATGATGATGATGAGAAGGAGGAGGACGATGGTGACAATGTTGATTATGGTGATGACAATGACGATGATGATGACGATGAAAATAATGATAGTGATGATGATGACGATGACGACAATGATGATGATTATGATGATGATGAATACAAATATGATGATGATGATGATGATGACCATGAAAATGACAATGATGATGACAAGGATGATGATGAGGATGATGATGACGAGGAGGAGAAGGAGGACAATGATAACGATGACAATGATGATGATGAGGAAGAGGAGGAGGAGGATGACAATGTTCATTATGGTGATGAAAATGATGATGATGAAAACGATGATGATGATGATGAATATGATGACAATGATGAAAATGAAAGAAATGACAATGATGATAACAATGACCATGATGATGATGATAATGGTGACAATAAAGATGATGAAAATGACAATGAAGATGAAGATGATGAAATTTATGATGGAAATGATAATGGCAATGACAATGACAATGATGATGATAATGACAATGACGATGACAATGATGATGAGGAGGAGGAGGAGGAGGAAGAGGATGACGAAGACAATGTTGATTATGGTGATGACAATTATGATGACGATGATGACAATGATGATGATGACGACAACAATGATGATGACGATGACAGCGATGATGATGATGATGATGATGATGATTATGATGATGATGATTGCAACAATGATGAAGATAATGATGATGACAATGATGATAATGATGACCATGGCCTTTTCACATGTCTCTTCACATGTGTGGACTTATGATGAAATTTCATCGTAATTTCGAAGGATAGAGAATGCGTCCAACTTCCAACAAAATTTTGTTTGAAGTTCGATGTATAGAGAACAAATTCATAATTATGACAAATGTTGGGGAGCCCATAATTTTTTTTCAACGCTACCATTAAGTGTATCCTTATCGTCATAATATTTCATCGAATATCAACCCCATATGTACCATTGAAGCTACAAAAGAGATAAGGATTACCTTCGGTAGACATGATTGTCGACCATAAAGAGATAAATACCCCAAACAAGCCCATTTTACTCTTTTATTAACATATTTATGTGTGAAACTAGAAGTTAAAATGAGCAACATGATTATGAGGCTCAGTGAATTTTTGAAGTTAGATTGAGGGTAACAATTGTTCCTTGAACATTTTGAATATGCAAGATAACAATCCCTTTTTAACTCATT
>JZKD02S0088273.1:0-25016 GCA_000966675.3 Picea glauca | reverse complement strand
TTAAAACAAAAAAAAAAAATTACAAAAATTACAAACCTACATATTATTGGGGTGTCGTGGGGGGAGATGTCCGGCATCGCCCTAGCCTCCAAAAACTAATCCTTGGTCCCATGGGGCTGGGGCGATGCCGAGCATCGCCCCCCACGACACCCATGATGCCCAACCAGCCCGCACGGGTTGGTTCAGAGTTGTGGGTGCTGTGGGGGGGCAATGTCAGGCATCACCCCAACTTCCATGGGCTAGGCCCTAGCCTCGTGGGACCATGGCTTAGCCCATGGGTGCTGGGGTGATGCCCGACATCACCCCCCACGACACCCAGGACGCCCAACCAACCCACACATGGGCTTGTTGGGTGTCGTGGGGGGTAATGTGGGGCATCACTCCAACCCCCATGGGCTAAGCCTTGGACATGTGGGACCGGGACGTAGCCCTTGGGGGTTGGGGTGATGCCCGATTTCACCCTATCACCCCAGCCCCCACGGGCTAAGCCTTGGCCTTGTGGGACCAGGGCTTAGCCCCTAAGGGCTAGGGTGATGCCGGACATCACTCCCCATGGCCTCCCATCACCGGTGCATATATCTTTTTTAATTTGTTTGTTTTCTTATAGAATTTTACATATTTTAAAGTTTTTTAATAAAAAAAAAAATGTTTTGGTAATTTTATGTTTTTTTTTAAGTTTTTCTTTGTAGTTTAAGTGTGTTAATTTGCTTTTTTTTAATATATATTTTTAATTGTTTTTTGTGTTTTTTAAACCTTTATAAAGTTTTTGGGCCATAAATTTGTTTTTTCACCATTTTTTTTTATCGATTTAGCTTAATTTATATATTTGTTTATTTTACTCTTTAGTTTTTAAAGTTTTTCTTTAATTTTTTTATTATCTAAATTTCATTTTTCATTTTTCATTTTTTATTTAATTTCAATTCTTTTATTTTCTTAGTTTTTTTAGTTTTTAATTTATCAAAAAAAAATGAATTATATTTTTTTGCTAAATATTAAAAAATGGTGTTATTTAGCTACAATTTAAGCTACATATTATTGACTTATTGACTTATTATTTGAGCACATGTTATTGACTTATTATTTGAGAACACTTGCGTGCAATTGATCCAATTTTAGCATATGGTTGTTTGTTCGCTTATGGACTCTTATGACCATGTTGATGGATTATGATGTTATGTTATTTGATATCTATGTATCGACAGATGCTATTGACGAGTTTCCCCTGAGTGTGCAGGACAATTGACAGATTAAGGATGACGATGACATCAATGGACCTCCTTGGACTTCAGATCGAGTTAGGGAGTGGATTTTATTGGTTTGAGTATTTTATTTATGCACATGTGACATATGATCGGGTATATTATGATGTTGTTTATGGATCATTGATAGTGTTTCGTTGATGAATGCAGGATGGTGATTACTTGCTAATCAGACTCACATAAGGAGTAAAAGAGCCATGCACAACAAACAAATATTGAGGGATAGGTGTGGCAACAACCCTACCACAACCTACTAGCACTCCCGTCGTGGCTCGAATTGTAGGTTAATGATTACCTAGTTCGATAGATCCACAATGCCATGAGGGAAAACTGATACAGTCGCTCACAAAGATTCTAAAGGGCGCACAATAAGGTAGGGTCCTTATTCCTTAGAGGCCCTTAGTCTCTCACAAGGTCGCCTAAATGGAGTGCTGACTCTTGGGGTTGGACAACTACCAAAACTAGTCAAAGGCGAGTGGCACCCTTGGAGCATGTAGTGCATCTTAAAGAGAACATCGCGTAATTAAAATTTGAATCAAAGGCAAGTGGCACGCTTGGAGCACGGAGTGCGTCTTAAAGGGCACGTCGCAGGTTTAAAAGAACAAACGAGTCAATGAATCTAGGCGGCCTAGAAAACTTGAGCGAATGCTAACCCTTATAAAATCTTGAGCATCTGTCAAATTAATTAATTGATTAATTAATTAACTAAAGAATGAACTTATTAAGCATAATCCCTAAGGGTCTAGGCATTCACAAATAAAGATTTAACTAAGCCTAAGTCTAAGTGAGTGAGAGGACTAAAAACTAAATTTTTAAATTAAATAATGAGGGGAAGAAATAAATCAGATTAAGAATCAATGAAAATAAAAATAAATCCAAAGGAGTGATTAATACACTTGTGCAAGTAAATACCAAATTAGAATTTAAGTTGAGAAAGGAATAAAGCACAAAAGATGTGTAAACATAGAAATATATCTAGAGTCTAGCCTAAATAGAGAACATTCTTACTTTAACTTAACTTCTTTTTAGAAAGGCGTCAGTCATAAATGGGAAATAAAGGGAATAAAGGGAGAACTAGGAGTGATTTTCGGAGCTCTTTTAGGAGGGGTGAGGGAAAATGAATTTTAATTAAATTAAATTATGGATTTATTGGTGCAACTAAGTGAGCAGGTGAGAAGTGCATGGGGGGAATAATTCCTAATTAATTTTAAAAAAATGAATTAAATGTGCAAATGGCAAGTGGTCACTAAGGAAATTCTATAAAACAAATGGCTAAGGTGAGGAATGGGAGAGACTGGTTATGAGTAAGGTTATGTTGCAAATATTCTGACTGGTTTTACTTGTGAGAGTTGGAATACCCAAATCGAGAGAGAGAGAGAGAGTGGTGGTTCTACGAGCTAGGAGCTAGAGGATTCTGGTTGTGCTTGTGCATGGCCCATTTGTGGCTCGGGGGGCTAAGAGGGAAGAAGAGTATCCCTAATGTTGGCTGGGAGGTACCAAAGAAGTCTTCATGGTTAGCAAGCGGGGAGTTGGATGGAGTGCAAGCGCAGATGAACGTCTTCGACTTCATCACCATCAGTTACAGTATTCCTCACTGAATTTTGTAATTGCAATAAGTTAAATTGTATATATGGTTTTAGAACTTGCGTAATCCGTAAGGGGTTCCTGTTATAAAATTGATGAAATGCTTTTTTCTTTTTTTTTTGTTTTCTATAAATCTAGGATGTAAGGAAGGGTTATCAGGTCCATCTTAGAGTTCTTAAATTATTGGCTAGAGTCTATTGTCCACATCATTGTTCGTAAGATCTGTTCACTTATTTTTGACCTTCCAACACATACAAAAACAATTCATGGATTGCCAACATATCAGATCTTGATAATAATGGTGCCTTCACTTAGATTTAGAACTTCCATGAAATTTTATGTTTCAGATGACTGGTAGTACTATCAGATTTGAACTTGCACGTGTTTTCCTAGTACAAATATTGTTAACACTGCATTTATTTGTGGTATATTCTAGTATTTGTCTTTTCCTCATCCAAGGGACCCTTTTCAGATGCATTTGCTACTTGGAATAATTACCCTACCTTACCTCCATGAGATCGAATTTAATTATAATATGGCTTTTCCCTTACAATGATAATTCTCTGCGTTTTTCCTCGTGCTTTCACCCAACTACCTTCATCTTGATTTTTTTTAGTTTCGATCTAGATCTGTTTGCGTTTTGCACCTTGTGGTTGCCCAGCGAGTGGTCTCTTTCTCAATGATTTTTCTACTCTTCACCTCTGCGTATCTCATTTTGCACATTTCTCCCAACCATATATCTCCCCTGGCATTTATTTTCCCTTGACGATTTTTAAACGCGATTAATCCTTGCGTTTTTTTCTTTAACCTCAGTGATTTTAGGCTTACGATTTTGCCCAAAAATCCTGAAATATCCTTGCGTTCAACTCTAGAATAACCTCTGCGATTTTCTTACGTAATACCCAACATTTCATTTTCTTCTCTCTCAACGATCTGTAAAATGTGTACCCTCTAAGATTTATTCTCTCAACGATTTTATAAAGGTATATCTCTTGTGTTTTCCCTTGATCCCCTCTGCATTTTACCCATTATCACTTGCCCAACGATTTATCTTTTACTCTCTTTGTTTTCGGTTGGAATGATTCCAAACAAAACGATCAATTTATTGCCCAACGATTGTCTTTTACTCTCTTCGTTTCCGGTTGGGAGGATTGCAACACTATGATCAATTTATTGCTCTGCGGTTGTCTTTAATCCCTTCATTTTTCACCTTAACGGTCGTAATTATATTTTGCATCATTCCCTTGGCTTGTTTTCCTTCCTTCAACCTTTCATTGTTCCTTTCCCTTGTTGAAATTTACCGCATTAATCTCAAGGCAAATTTCTCAAGTGAGGGTCCCAAACTTTGATTCTGTTGATGCCCCTTTTTAGTGGAAGACTTGTCATCCTTGATAAATTATTTCATATTTTTAGTCTCGCTTGAGTTCTGGTATAACACAGTTAATGAATTGGTTAATGATTCATGACCTTTACCTACCCTAAGGTTAGTTAGTAAAACATTGTGTGGAATAAACCTTAGTATTACCGTCCTCAATATATGATATCGAGTTTTATCCCAGGTCTAAGTGTCTCAACATAAATCAAACATGTTTACTTTTATTTATTTAAATGGGCAAGGTGTCTCAACATAAATCAACAAGTTTACTTTTATTATTTTATTTGTGCAAGGCAATAAAGAGTTATAGTAGAAATAAAACACCTCTACTAATTTGTAATTTAGACATTGCCGAGACAAGAATAAATTGAGTAATTAAAAAGAGAGGATCTATATGTTTAGAACTTAACTAGATTTATATTTCTATCTCCTTAAATTTTATCATAGATAAATATGTGCACAATATTAAGATATCTTCAAAAATGGAAAAATGAATGGAGAATTGTTGGACTCATGTAGATGTAGCTACTCATTTCAGTTTCGAATTGATTGATTAAGTGTTTATAATCTATTGCACCATTGAAAATAATGTGATTGCCCTTGCGTGCCTTGAATAAGGTTGACGTGTGATTTCTTTGTAATTATTCTTTGCACCTTGAATTTAATAGATTAGACTTCTTTGTGCTTCAAATTAGATTGATAATTAATTTGTTCCATGATATAAGCGTGAGGTATGAATGGTCATGTAAGTAGTTACTTCTTGCGCCACTACATATTAATGAATACATGTTGTAGCAGATGAATTCCCTTACAGCTTGGAAGGAATGTTGATTTATGTCTAATCCAGTAATCAGATAATGCGAGCGCCTTGAAAATAATGTGGATGTTTTGTTTAATTTAGTAATTGAGTAATCGCATGCCTTGAAGTAAAGTAGATGTCTGCTTTGCACCTTGAAAATAAAATAAAGTTGAATGCAATGCGCCTTAACTTATGTCGTTGCCTGATTGATTTAGTAATTAAATACTCTTGCGCCATGGAATTTATGTGATGTGTGATTGGTTATTAGAACACTATTGCGTCATTGGTTATCATTGGTGTTGTTGATATAGCTAGTTGGTTTTTGGACTCGATTGTGTTAGTGGGATTTAGACACCTCCTTGTTCCTCAAAATAGTCGCCGGCCCTGAGACCTCAAATGGTCAAAATCAATCGGATGAATCTGGGCTTGAGCATTGTTTATGTGTCTTGGAGGTCCTAACCTTGCAGGGTAGGTTGGGCGAGTAGTTTCTCTATGTTATCTTGTGATGAGTTGATATTGCATCACCATTCATGTTACTTGTTGATTTGTGTCGTTATTTAATACGATGATGTGTTAATTATGTGTCATTACTAATTTTTTTGATGTGTTGGTTACGTCATTATGGATTACGATGATGAGTCTCTTGTAATTATTTTATTATGATGTCATTGATTAGGCGTTGTTGTGATATATGTGTTGATGTTAATTTATTAATGCTTAATTATTTTTTTTTACCTTTTGTGATTTGATTTCCTAGTTGTAACAGAGGGGCCGTTACATATGGTATAAGAGTGGGTTCAACCCCGTGACTTGGGATCATTAAGACTTCCATTGTATTAAACACTTGATTAATAATTTATCGCTAATTAAATTGATTTGTGTCCCTGCAGGTAATCATGGTTAGAGGACACCGCAGAGACAGATGATATGGTGCTAGGGCAGGAGGCTCGACGCCTCCAGTAGCATCCATGCCAGAGGGGTATAACCCCCAAGGAGAAGAACAAGTCATTGGACATGAGAAGATTGTTGTGGGGGATGTGGTTGGGTTGATGAGGTTCTTTCAGAGGATGTCGGAGGCCTTGATTAACCGTATAGATAGAGATGAGGCTAGGGCGCTTGTACCCCCCGAGGTTCCACAATGTGCCCCATCCGGTACTGGTAGCGTTCACAGAGAAATCGATAAGGTTAAGTTTCCAGAGTTATTGGGTTCCATAGACGGCACAACCGTTGAGGCATGGTTGGAGAACATGGCGATATTATTGACCAGGTATATTATGATATTGTTTATGGATCATTGACAATGTTTCATTGATGGATGCATGTTGATGATTGCTTTCTAATCAGACTCACATAAGGAGTAAAGGGGCCATGCACAACAACCAAATATTGAGGGAGAGGTGTGGCAGTAGCCCTGTCACAACCTACTAGCACTCTCGTCGTGGCTCGAATTGTAGGTTAACGATTACCTAGTTCAAGAGATCCACGATGTCGTGAGGGTAGGTTGATAAATTCGCTCACAAAGATTCTAAGGGGCGCACAATAAGGCAAGGTCCTTATTCCTTAGAGGCCCTTAGTCTCTCACAAAGTTGCCCGAATGGAGTGCTGACTCCTGGGGTTGGACAACTACCAAAACCAGTCAAAGGAGAGTGGCACCCTTGGAGCACGTAGTGCGTCATGAAGGGCATGTCGCGTAATTAAAATTTGAATCAAAGGCGAGTGGCACCCTTGGAGCATAAAGTGCATCTTGAAGGGCATGTCACGGGTTTTAAAATAAAAATAAAAATGAGTCAATGAATCTAGGTGGCCTAGAAAACTTGAGTGAATGTTAACCCTTATAAAATCTTGAGCACCTACCAAATTAATTAATTTATTAACTAATTAACTAAAGAATGAACTTATTAAGCATAATCCCTAAGGGTCTAGGCGTTTACAAATAAATATTTAAATAATCCCAAGTCTAAGTGAGTGAGAGGACTACAAACTCAATTTCTAAATTAAATAATGAGGGGATGAAATAAATCAGATTAAGAATCAATGAAAATAAAAATAAATCCAAAGGAGTGATTAATACACTTGTGCAAGTAAATACCAAATCATAATTTAATTTGAGAATGGAATAAAGCATAAAAGATGTGTAAACATAGAAAGGTATCCAGAGTCTAGTCGAACTAGAGAACATTCCTACTTTAACTTAACTCCATTTTAAAAAGGCGTCAATCATAAATGGGAAATAAAGGGAATAAAGGGACAACTAAGAGTGATTTTAGGAGAGATTTTAGGATGAGTGAGGGAAAATGACTTTTAATTAAATTAAATGATGGATTTATTGGTGAAACTAAGTGAACGGGTGACAAGTGTATGGGGGGAATAATTCCTAATTAATTAAAAAAAAATGAATTAAATGTGCAAATGACAAGTGGTCACTAAGGAAATTCTATAAAACAAATGGTTGAGATGAGGAATGGGAGAGACTGGTTATGAGTAAGGTAATGCTGCAAAAATTATGACTGGTTTTACTTGTGAGAGTTGGGATACCCAGCTCGAGAGAGAGAGTGGTGGCTCTACCTTGCAAGGCGAGATGGGAGCTAGAGGATTCTAGTTGTTCTTGTGCATGGCCCCTTTGTGGCTAGGGGAGCTAAGGGGTAAAAAGAGTACCCCTAGCATTGGCTGGGAGGTATCGGTGAAGTATTCACGGTTAACAAGCGAGGAGCTGGACAGAGCACAAGCGCGAAAGAATGTCTTTGACTTCGTCTCCATCGGTTACAGTATTCCTCACTGAATTTTGTAATTGAATTAAATTAAATTGTATATATGGTTTTAGAACTTGCGTAATTTGTAAGGGGTTCCTGATATAACATTGATGAAATGTTTTATTTTTATTTTTATTTCTATAAATCTAGGATGTAAGGAAGGGTTATCAGGTCCATCTTAGAGCTCTTAAATTATTGTCTAGAGTCTATTGTCCACAACATTGTTCGTAAGCTCCGTTCACTTAATTTTGACCTTCCAACACACAAAACAAATCATGGATTGTCAGTGTATTAGACCTTGAAAATAATGGTGCCTTCACTTAGATCTAGAACTTCCATGAAAGTTTATATTTTAGATGACTGGTAGCAGTATTATATTTGAACTTGCATGTGATTTCCTAGTACATATATTGTTAACACTGGATTTATTTGTGGTATATTCTAGAATTTGTCTTTTCCTCATCCGAGGGACCCTTTTCAAATGCATTTGCTACTTGGAATAATTACCCTACC
Organism: Picea glauca; assembly: GCA_000966675.3. NCBI lineage: Eukaryota > Viridiplantae > Streptophyta > Pinopsida > Pinales > Pinaceae > Picea > Picea glauca. The sequence continues at coordinate 16,736 of JZKD02S0088273.1, read as the reverse complement.
CTGCCTCTGCAAGATCGAATTTAATTATAATCTAGCTTTTCCCTTACATCGATAATTCTCTGCATTTTTCCTTGTGCTTTCGCCCAACTACCTTCATCTTGAATTTTTCTGAGTTCTGATCTAGATATGTCTTCGTTTTTCACCTTGTGGTTACCCAACGAGTGTTGTCTTTCTCAACAAAGTTTCTACTCTTCACCTATGGATATCCCATTTTTAACATTTCTCCCAGCCATGTATCTCCCCCAACATTTCTTTTCCCTCAACCATTTTTAAAGGCGATTAATCCCTACGTTTTTTTCTTTACCCTCAACGATTTTAGGCTTACCATTTTGCCCAAAAATCCTTAAATATTCGTGCATTCAACTCTGGAATAACCTCTGCGATTTTCTTACGTAATACCCAACATTTCATTTTTTTTTCCGTCTCAGGGATCTGTAAAATGTGTACCCTCTAAGATTTATTCTCTCAACGATTTTATAAAGGTATATCTCATGTGTTTTCCCTTGATCCCCTCTGCGTTTTTCCCATCATCACTTTCCCAACGATTTATCTTTTACTCTCTGCATTTTCGGTTGGAATGATTCCAAACACAACGATCAATTTATTGCCAAACAATTGCCTTTTACTCTCTTAATTTCCAGTCGGGAGGATTGCAACACTGTGATCAATTTATTTCTCTACGACTGTCTTTAATCCCTGCATTTTTCACCTTAGCGATCATGGTTAGATTTTGCGCTTATTCCCTTGGCTCATTTTCCTTCCTTCAACCTGTCCCTGTTCCTTTCCCTTGTTGAACTTCACCGCATAAATCTCAAGCTAAATATCTCAAGTAAGGGTCCCAAACTTTGATTCTGTTGATGCCCCTTTTTAGTGGAAGACTTGTCATCCTTGATAAATTATTTTGGATTTGTAGGCTCGCTTGAGTTCTGGTATAAAATAGTCAACAACTTAGTTAATGACTCATGACCTTTACCTACCCCAAGGTTAGTTAGTAAAAACTTGTGTGGAATAAACCTTAGTATTATCGTCCTCAAGATACAAGATCAAGTTTTATCCCAGGTCTAATTGTCTCAACATAAATCAAACAAGTTTACTTTTATTTATTTAAATGGGCAAGGTGTCTCGACATAAATCAAACAAGTTTACTTTTATTTATTTAAATGGGCAAGGTGTCTCAACATAAATCAACAAGTTTACTTTTATTATTTTATTTGGGCAAGGCGATAAAGAGTTATAGTAGAAATAAAACACCTCTACTAATTTATAATTTAGACATTGCCAAGACAAGAATAAATTGAGTAATTAAAAAGAGAGGATCTATATGTTTAGAAAATAACTAGATTTATATGTCTATCTCCTTAAATTTTATCATAGATCAATATGTGCACAATATTAAAAAATCTTCAAAAATGGAAAAATGAATGGAGAGTTGTTTGAATCATTTATATGTGGCTACTCATTTCAGTTTCGAATTGATTGATTAAGTGTTTATAATCTCTTGCGGAATTGAAAATAATGTGATTACCCTTGCGCGCCTTGAATAAGGTTGACATGTGATTGCTTTGTAATTATTCTTTGCACCGTGAATTTAATATATTAGACTTCTTTGCACTTCAATTTTGATTGATAATTAATTTGTTCCATGATATAAACATGAGGTATGAATGGTCATGTGAGTAGTTACTTCTTGCGCCACTAAATATTAATGAATACATGCTTGAGCGGATGAATTCCCTTACGCCCTAGAAGGAATGTTGATTTATGTCTAATTTAGTAATCAGATCACGCACAACTTGGAAATAATGTGGATGTTTTGTTTAATTTAGTAATTGATTAATCACGCGCCTTGAAGTAAAGTAGATGTCTAATTTGCGCCTTGAAAATAAAATAAATTTGAATGCATTGCGCCTTAACTTATGTCGTTGCCTGATTGATTTAGTAATTAAATTCTCTTGCGCCATGGAATTAATGTGATGTGTGATTGGTTATTAGAACATTATTGCGTCATTGATTATCGTTGGTGTTGTTGATATAACTGGTTGGTTTTTGGACTCAATTGTGTTAGTAGGATGTAGACACTTCCTTGTTCCTCAGAATAGTCTCCAACCTTGAGACCTTAAATGGTCAAAATCAATCGGATGAATCCTAGGCTTGAGTGTTGCTTATGTGTCTTGGATGTCCTAACCTTGCAGGGTAGGTTGGGCAGGTAGTTTCTCTGTGTTATCTTGTGATGAATTGATCTTGCATCGCCATTTATGTTACTTGTTGATATGTTTCGTTATCTAATATGATGATGTGTTAATTATGTGTCATTACTAATTTTGTTGATGTGTTGGTTACATCGTTATGGATTGCGATGATGAGTCACTTGTAATGCTTTTATTATTATGGCATTGATTAGGCTCTGCTATGATATATGTGATGATGTTAATTTATTAATGCTTAATTATTATTTTTTACCTTTTGTGCTCTGCTTTCTTAGTCGTAATGGAGGGGGCGTTACAGTGCGGTTTTATTCAACAAAGAATTAATGCTATTCCAACTTTTCTAGATGAAATGCAAGAATTTGGCTTGAGGAAAGGAGATTTTAATGAACACAAGGTGGAAACAATGTTAAAGGAACCTCAAGTACCATTAGGAGGATTGATTGGAAAGGATCACTTTGTAGAACTTACAGATATCAAAGGCCTAATAGAAGAGAAAAATGACACAACAGAAGCACATAATGATGTCCATGAAAATGATGATGTGTCTCTTGAGAATAATGAATTTGGGATATATTATATTCTTGATTAGTTTTAAGATTCCCTTGAAAACAATGTTCAATTTTGCAAATTTTTTATGAGCTATAATTGTAATGTTTTGACTTTCATATTTTAAATAAGAATGAATATGTATCTATTGTTTTTTTATTTTTATGATGAATCTTTTTTATTATTTTCATTTTACTTTTATTTGTATGTGAATCAATATACTAGGGAAAATGACATTAAATATTGTCATTTTTTTACTTCAAATGTATACAAATATAGAAAAAAATGTTAATCGTTTTAATTTTTTTCAAAAAAAATTTGGTTCATTTTTGTCCATAAAAATGTTTTATTTGACATATTATTTTAAGCGGATAACTTAAAAAATGTATAGGTTTTTTTATTATATATGGCTTTAAAATGTATATTTTTTTTATAAATATTTTAAAATAGTGTTATTTAGCTACAATTATTTCATATGTATTGAAGTAAAGGTTAAAAAATGTGTTAAAATTAATATTTTACACTATATTTAAATAATATGGCACTATAAATTAATTAAGGAGACATAATTATATGAAAAAAATTAATTAAAAAAAATTAAATTGTATACAACATTTTTAACATTGAAAAAAACATGCGAAAATTATTAAAAACACCATTGAAAAAACAAAAAAATGATTTAGAAAATTTTGAAAATAGTTGGAAAAATAAGCATTTAAAAAAATGGGGATACATTATGGATAAGAAGATTTAAAATATCAAAACTGAACCTAAAGGGAGGGGGGTGCTATTGATAACACAACTTTTCAAAACAAGGTAACAAATGTGACCCCTAAAAGAATGAGAATTGTATACAGTTCTCGCTAAGTTGGTAATTTTGTTATTTTAGTATACATAGTCATGCAGATTTTTGTTTGTAGGAAGTTGTATTCATTTATAAGAGAAATTATTAGAAGAACCATAAACCTAAATATTAACTCACTCGAAATTGACGAGGTCCCACTGTATTAGGAGACCCAATTTTGTTGTTGTTGATAAAATAGTAAATAACACATTGTTCATGCTCACATAGATTCTGGCTATGCAGGACTAGGTGAATCTGCATTCCACCACATATGTGTGTGTGTCAAACATGATCTTCAAGTTCCTCTCATCAATCATGCCTTGGTTAAACGTGCATATATGTGAGTGGATTCACACGATGCGGGCTAAACAAAAACCGAAAAAAACAACCAAAAAACCTCGAATGGGATTGGAAACTAGCTTAGGAAAAGAATACATTCTACACCAACAAATGGCCTCGAAATCTCTAAGAATGGTTGAAATACCAAATTCATCTCTATATTGGTGTCACGATCTGGGTGTAGGTTGCATGCTACAAAGGAAATGGGATATAAAGTAGAGTTTGAAACAATCTTCAACTCATTACAGATTTGTTAAATTCACTGAAAATATTCACAAGATTGTTAAGGGTTTCACACTATCACTCTAAAATTGTGAAGGTTAGATTTTATGAATTCGGGTACCTACACTTTCTATTAGAGAATCATTGAAGTCCATTTTACCTTCACGTACTTAACAATGCCCAAATATGCAACCCTCACTAGATGATAGCAACCTTCACTATGTAATTTTTTAAACATGGAGGGGTTTCTATAATGACGTGGGGAGCATCATCCCCTCCCACATATATATCATATATTCAATTCCAAGCTCACATCGAAGCTTTATTTTAGATATATCTTTCATATCTACAATTGCAGATATATATCCTAGCATTATTTTCAAATATGGCCAAGGATGAAGTGTGGTTGAAAAAAACATATCCCTATTTTTTTTATTTTAACCTACTTGGAAAGGCCCATAGGTCTTAATGGTTAGAATCTCTTTTTGATACTATATGTCATGATCCAAATTCTAATAAATCTAAATACATAGATTAACACCACAATTTAGAGCCATTAATTGATAAAAATAAAGATACATGACTCAAGATTACATAATTTATAAGAAGGAGCATGTGGTGAGTAACTTACCTGAAAGATGGAGGGTTCAACTTACTTACAATGTTATGAGTGTCTAACCGTGATACTCCAATCCTTGATCCAACAAACTGCAATAGAATGTGAGGAACAACTCTCCTCCCAACCAACCTCTCAGTCATCATGACTATGATCCCCCAAGCCCTCAATCCACTACTATGCCAACTCTTCTTAGCCTTGTCCTCAAATTTCCCAAGCAAAAGAGATGATTTTTTCTCCTTCTTCTCTGTCCTTATATAGAATCCATCCATCCTAAATAATTTGATCCCTAGGATCCACTTGTCACTATATATTTTTTTTCTTTATATTATCTTTTCCTTTTCCATAAACTTGTCTTATTTTTTGTGTTTTTCCATAAATTAACTTTTCTTATTTTACCCCTTTCTTTTATTACACGAATATTTGTTAAGTACTTATTATGATCCCTTTATGATAATAATAATAATAATAATAAATATTTATTTAATAATAATACATGGCATGACAGAAATACCATACATCATTAGTGATAATTTATTCATATAGGTATTAGCTATATAAGCTTGGGCGTTAGAAAATTTACAAAACACTGTGGGATGAAAGACTCTGTTATCTTTGTGACACTAAGAGAGTTGAAGATGAAAACACTTTCTCTTAAAATGCCCTGCGTATACCCAAATCATATCACCATTTCAAAATATTTTTCACAATACCGACCTTCCTAACCTTCTAAGCCATAAAAAATATGGTGATCTTGGAATGCTTCTTTTAATGCTTTTCGAGCACATAAATATAACTCTAAAGAAATCCAAGTAACCTCTTACCTTTCGTAAGGTACAATAGACCAATTATAATCTTGGACATTAATCATCATCATCAATCTGAAGTATGACTTATCTAATATTATATTTTTTACTATAAGTAAAATTTCATATATTTTAAGAAAAACTTTGCAAAAAAATTGAAGACTTTTCTACCCATATTCTCCATATTCTTAGATGGTTAAATTTGTTAGTATAAATCGACATGTCAGGGGTAATTCAAACTAAACATTTATTAGCACATAATTGATTAAATACTAGGAACATTAACAATCATTGATAAACCAATCCAATCCATATATGTATATGTATGTTGGTTCACATTAAACAAAATTATTGTAAAAAATTTGTAATTTGTAATTTTTAATAATTAAACCAAAAAACTAGGAACATTAACAATCATTGATGAAACCAATCCATATATGTATATGTGTTGGTTCACATTAAACAAAATTATTGTAAAAAATTGTAATTTGTAATTTTTAATAATTAAACCAAAAAAACTCAACAAAGGATTCCACTCATTAACTTAATCTTTAAAACTACAATATCATATGGTATATAATTATGTGTAATATATTCTTTTAAATCCACACACACACACATATATATATATATATATAATTCAAATCTACAAAATAATGTGGTGATTCAAAAAACAAAATTTAATGTGAAATTTTGTAATTTTTATTTTTAATACTTAAATAAAAAAATTATTAAAAAAGGATTCCACTAATTAAACTAATCTTTAAAAATAATATATTATATTGTATATAATTATGTATAATATACTCTTTGAAAATAAAACCTTGAAGCATTTACGCATTACTTAAACTCTTCAAAGCACACTAAAATAAAATTGATTTAAACTATTTTTTTTAAATGTAAGTAAGCGAAATTCAAAGCTTAAAAAGTTTGTCAATGTGATAAGACATTACTTGAAGTAAACCTTGAAACCTTGATGCGTTTAGACAATACTTAAAGTAATCTCTTCATATCTTTTAGACACTACTTAAATAAAATTGAATTAAAATAAACAAATTGTTGTGAGTAGGTGAAATTCATGAAATTTTCAAAAACAATCTTTTGAGGAACAAGAGAAAATTGAAAAAAACCAAAAAAAAACCAAAAAGCTTTTTACTAAAAGAGAATGTTTGATTTATTAGATTGATTGTGTAAAATACAAGAGAGTATTGCCCTATATAGCAATGAAAGAGGCTTATATATAGCAATGAAAGAGGCTTAGAGGATAACTATCACACTTTGGTAGATAAGAATGTCAACACAAGCTTACAATTATTTCTAATTGGATGCATTGGAAAAACATGCATTGAAAAATAACACTAACACACTTTCAAGTAAAATGTAGGGAGTGAAAAAAGAAAAAAATGGGTCTCGGAAACTAAGCTTGCTAAGGTACCCAAGTACAAACTCTCATAAGTGGAGAAAAGGAGAAAAACCTATAGGAAAAACACTTTTCCCCAAAAGAAAGAAAACAACATAAACAAAAAATGAAGGAATGAGGACTTAAGATGACCCCCCAAGGACAAATTATTTCACCCCAAACATCAATAATAACTGAAGAAAACGAGGTGATGCCAAAGGTTTAGTGAAGATATCTACAACTTTCTCTTCAGTAGGAAAATACTCCAAGCTACGAACACCATCCCAGATGAATTTTCTAATGAAGTGCATATGTATCTCAATATGTTTTGTCCTTTGACGCTCCATTGGGTTGCGAGAAATGTGTATGACACTTTTATTATCACACCAAAGAGTGGTAGGATGATCTTGTTGAATTCCAAACTCTGTCATGAGCTGTCAAAGCCAAAAAAATTATTGACTAGCAAGAACTACAACACAATACTCAACTTCTACAGAGGAAAATGAAATTGTTAATTTCTTCTTGCATGAATAGGAAATAGGAGTGGAGCCAAGGCGATAGAAAAAACTAGAACTGGAATTTTGATCATCAATTGAACCATCCCAATCAGAATCTATGAATCCCACAAGCCGAGAAGCACCATAGGTGTACTGAATACGAAAATTGGTAGTACCGTAAATGTACCTCAGAATGTGTTTTCCAACCTTCCAATGACTCTCATGAGGATCTTGAGAGAATAGAGAGGCAAACCCTATTGCAAAAGAGATTTCAGGAGGGGTATAAGTCAAATACATTAGAATTCCAACCAATTTTCGATATAGTGAAGGATCAATGCACGATGAATAGAAAATGACAAAAATGGTAATGACTGACTGAAATGGAGTAGATGTAGGCTTACAATTATCCATGGAAAAGCACTGAAGTAAATCAAGTGCATACTTCTATTGAAAACCGAAGATTCCTTTTGAAAACTAAAGAACCCGCAGACCAAGAAAATAATGCAAAAGTCCTAGATCTATCATATCAAATTGTCCCATAAATGCTTCCTTAACACTCTAAATCATAGTTGAAGAACTCCCCGTGAGAATTAAATCATCAACATACATAACTAGAATCAAGAGATCAATGTCCCACCTTCGAGTGTAAACTGTAGGATCATAATGACAACGATTGAACCCTGTATTAATAACAAAAAATTCCATGTTCTCATACCAATATTGAAGATATTTTTTAATACCATATGATGAATGTCGAAGCCTGCAAACAAGAGAAGAATCCCACTCAAAAGCAAGAGGTTGTTCCATGTAGATTTCCTCATGTAGAAAGGTGCTCTGCACATCCACATGGTAGACTGACCAACCTTGGGAACTAGGAGAAAGAACAAGGTGTATAGAATTCATTTTGGAAACTAGGGAAAAGGTATCAGAATAATAAACCCCTTCAACCTATGAAAATACCTTGGCCACAAGACGTGCCTTATGTTTGTCAACATAGCCTTGTACTACATATTTGGTTATGTAGACCCATTTATAGTGAATACAAATCCATCCCTTAGGAAGAGGAACAAGATACCATGTATTATTCTTCATCAAAGAAGAATACTTCTCTGTCATGGAAACATCCCATTCAAGTTTCCCAACAACATCATAAAATTGTTGTGGATCATTTGAAATGGCATGACTTAAAAAGGATATAATAGTGGTTTGTGATTGAGGGTCAGAACTAGAAAAGATGAAATTAGTTGGCTCATAGCCATACCTGTCAGGCCTCTTTCTGTTACAAAGGCTCATCCTCAATTTTTTTTCTTGATGAAGTTGTTCCTATTCATGATGCTCATGTTCTATTGGTGTTGATTGTAGCATTTCTTCTGACTCATTTTCATCTTCAAAATGTTCATCACCTTCTTGTTCTACAAAAGGAAAAATGTTAGCATGATCTGCACCATCATTGGAATCAAAATATGTGAGAGGAGAAGGAGATAATGTGGGGTTGGAATGCTCATCAAAACGGACAACTCTCCAGAACAAGACATATTTTTAAAGTGTATCAAATAACTTGTATGTCTTCATATCCTCATGGAAACCAACAAATATCAGTGGCTGGCTCTTCTTCTCCATAGCTTTGTGCTTTCCATCTAGAATTACGGCCCATGTTGGACTACCAAATACTCTAAAAGTAGATACATCAGGATTAACATGGCTCTAATATACCTCTAGAGTCATATGTATAATGACCCTATGAGTTATCTAATTTTGAATGTAATTGGTAAAATCCACTGCTTCGGCCCACAAAAGGAAGGTGGAGTGTTCTTGTACTGAATCATATTGTTCACCACTTCTTTAAGTGTTTGGTTCGTTATTTCAGTAATGCCATTTTGTTGAGGGGTGTAGGGAACAAAGTGTTGATGCTGAATGCCATGTTCTCTACAAGAATCCTTGAATTCTTTATTGACATACTCCCCCCATTATCTGTGCACAGTTTCTTGATAGAAAGAGAGGACCATTTCTCAAGAAAATCCTTCAAGGTCTTGAGAGTAGAAAAAAACTCACTCTTATACTTAAGAAAGTACACCCAAGAACGACGTGAGAAGTCACCAATGAATGTGAGTGCATACATATCCCCTAAAAATGAACAAGTCAGAAATGGCATGAGATCGTTATGTACCAACTCAAGAGGTATTGTAGAATGCAAGGCCTTTCCTTTAGTAAAATGATCTCGATGTTGTTTTCTAAGAACACAACCTAGACAAACTCCATCAGTGAAGAAATTTTAGGAAGACCAAGCAATAAATTTGCTACAAATACTTATAGTTTAGATGTCCAAATATTTCATTCCAAAGTCTACTAAAAAAATCAACATGAGCAATGATAGAGAAGCCAGAGTAAGGATCAAAACAATCAAACATGTACAACCAAGAAATATGACAAACTTTTCTTGAAGCAACTACAATGTTTGGATTCTATAGTTCTCAAATGAATACATAATTTGGAGAAAAATATATTGTTTTCCCATCACTAGGATGACAATATGATAAATAGAAAGTAGATAGGAAGAGACATCAGGAACAAAAATAACATCATTGATTCACCCATCATTTAAATCCATAGTGCATGATCCTAAAGCATCAAGTTGTGTAGAGTCTCCTACTGCAATCTACAAAATTCTACAATCAGATGTGGAAGAAAACAACTGATGAGAATGAGTCATATGGTGTGATGCACTAGAATAAAGTATTGAGTTATCTAAAGAAAATACACATATAAGGCTTTAGAAGATAAAGCATGCCCTTTACCAGATGAAGAAGGTTTGGGAACTGAAATTTTGTGCCACTACATGGATTCATTCAAAGCTTCAAGTTTCAACCATCATTTGGATTTGACATGCCCTAGTCCACCACAAAAACTGCAGGTTTCACTTGAAATTTCCTTCCATGTCTTGGAGGAAGACTCACTAGACACAAAAGATTGAGAAAAATATTTCATTTTCTGTTGAGTCTTGGAGGGAGACTCACCAGCTTGAGCATAATATTTCTTATGTTTATGTCATGAATTGTTCTTACCTTTGGAGGTATGAGCCCAAGAGCTTGAATCTTAGAGCCAAAAAGAGCATCTAGCCGCATAAGCTTAGACAGTTACCTGAAAATGACCTTTTAGCTTGGAGATAATTAGTAAAATGCACTCTTCATATGATTTAGTTTTTCCACACCCTTTCAGCTGTGCGACCTTTAACTTGAATTTGGAAAGATATCATTCAATGGATGCATGCTCATTAGGTATAAGATATGACAATTCTACTTCCAATTATAGGGCGCATAGTTCATTGATTTTACCAAATATTGAACCCAATTTGTCCCAAGTTTGTTTTGGAGTTTTACAATCCCCAATATGAAACAATAAACTGTCTGAAACCTGCAATCCAATCAAATCCATGGCTTCATCTAGTTTGTTTCGATAGGATTTTTTCTCAATTTCATTGGTAAAAATTGGCTTAGCCTCAACTAAAATTTGCCAAAGCCCTTTAGATTGCAACAATTGTTGCATCTTGAATTTCCACATATGATAATTATGGACAGTCAAGAGCTCAATAGTCCTTGATTCCACCATCTTATCAATAAAAAAATACAAAAGGAACACCAGATTTGTGTCTATGCAATGCCCGATTTGTTTTGATATAAATCCAAACAATGCCAACTATGCACTATGATGTAATCAAATGAGCCACATTTGCATAAAATCAAATTGGATTGGGGATTTTAATTTTAATTTTTGTTTTCTATATATTTATAATGAAACATTTTTTTTCCCAAAAACAATTTAGAAAATGAAATATCATACAAATATTAATTTTTCCCCCTGTGTCAATAATGTGAGAGGGTGACAATCAACAACATGGGGAGAAAGACCACATCTCTCCTTTAGAAAATATTTGATATTTGTGAGAGGGAGATTTTTATGTTGCAAATAAGAGTGAATAGTTGCACAAAATCGATTTGGATGTATAGAAGGTGAGAGACTATACAAATGTAAGAGGTCGTTGAACCCTTGTGCTCCATTCATAATAAGAGTGAGTGCATAAATAACTTCAATCAAATACACAGATCTGGTCAAGAGAATCACCCATATATATTTAGAAGGTCGGGATGATGTGAGTTGTGTGAAAAAGAGAGGAATTGTAGAATCTGTAATAGGAAAGATACCATGATGATAGATTGTGAACCACAAGATCCAAAATGTAGAGATCTCCCAATAAGAGCACAAAAAATTAGCTATGTGTAGCCAAATATGGTCATAGAAGATACATTTAATCAAGATTTAAGGCATGATCTATGTGGTGTATGGATCGCTGGGAAAAATGTAGTTTGGAGATTGACAACATCACAATCTGAAGCAAAGGAAAAAATCCGCAACAAAAAATTCAAAAACAATATCTCTCCACCTTGTTGAAAAGGGAATTGTCAATATCAATGAGCTCACATATCTCTAAATCAAGGAGACAATGAAACAATTTGAGGATGAAAGCCTTGATTTGGATGAAATCCAATTCAACAAAATGATCCTAGGTCAAATTTAGACAACTGAGAAATGAGCTTTGAATAAGCTTCCACACAAACAAGAAGGATAAAAACACCTACTCCGATACCATGAATATATTCAAAAATAAATTTATTTTTCTTAAACTTCTAGATAATTACCCTAAATTTAATTTTCTTATTTAAGTTTCTTAATGTTGCATTTAGATAATTATCTTGAATTTATATAATTAATTTTGGTAATATATATCTATATAATCATAATCTAATTTTGGTATTATACATAGAATTAATTAACTCTTTATATGGAAAAAGGCATACATATTTTATTTTTAATATTCTTAAATATGTAAAAATTATATATTCTATATTTTTAGTATAATGAAATACTTTTTAGTATATAATGAAATACAATTAGTAATATATTTATGCTATATCATTCAAGTATAGAATGTTAAACTACATTTAGTAATATAATTGACCTTTCATTCTAAAATTCCTTGTGAGCGAAGGTAACATATATATTTATAATACATATCATAAAATTAAAATTCCTTGTGAGCTAGGGTAACATATATATTTGTAATACATAATTTTTCATTCGAGATAACGTATATATTTTCTATAATACATAATTTTCCTTCTAAATAACACACATTTTTTGAACGAACTCACTCGAGGTAACATTTATATTTCTAATACATAATTTTCCTTTATATTAAATATGGAATTTTGAGGTAATTCTTTCGAGCGAATGTATTAAACAAGTAATTTCGACGGAACATATCAAATCCTGCTATTTCCTACCGCCCGTAACATGTGCACCAAACTTATCAATATCGAACCTAGGTTTTAGGGTCGGGCTGCTTTGGCTTATGGTTTGGGATTGTAAATCCATCCATGAAACCACTTTTAATGGAGATCTCCTCTTTATGGCCTCACAAAATATATCAGCCCTTTTAATTTTTTGCTAATTTTTTCCCATATTACATATTTCAATGTATTGATTTTGAATATATATTTTTTATTTTATTTATTTTATATTTATATATTATATGTTATTATAAATTTTTCAATGGTTTACTTGAAAAATCTTAAAATATGTTTTAAAAGAATTCAAAAAATAATTTTAAACTTTTTTTCATAAAAATATGTTTTAAATTTTTGTTTTCATAAAAATATGTTTTAAATTTTTGTTTTCATAAAAATATGTTTTAAAAATTTTCAAAAAATAATTTTAATATTTTTTTAATATTATTTTCAAAGTTATAGAAAAAAATATTGGTTTTAAAGATTTAAAATGATAGTTTTTTAGTCAAGTTTTACATATACATAAAAATTATTTTTTTGTTGGTTATATTATCCTTGATTTGTGGGACTGGCTTGTGGACCCCACCAATCTTTAACATAGTTGAATTTGAAGTGTTAAAATTATTATTTATATTAATATTTTAATATTAAAATTATTATTTATTATTAATATTTTAATAATAATTAAAAAATATCATAAAACATAATAGAAAAAAGTGTTTAACAATCTTGAGAGCTTTTAAAAATAAATTGTTAAAAATAAATAAAATTTTAAAAGAAAAAAGATATAGAAATGGGGATAGTGGTTTTGTGAGTTGTTAAAAGAGGCCTGAAATAATAAGAATAACCTTTAAAGAAAATGAAATAAATAAGATTACAATAAAAAAAAATTAAGAAAATATTTTGGGTTAGTTTATTTTTATAGAAGTTCATTGCTTAAAAATGGAAAAAGTAAAACACATTTGCATGTTTTTAGTATAATCATTATCTTAAAAAGGATCATCCTGATATTATTATTAAATAAAATAAATAATTATTTTAATTGGATCATCTTCATCTTGATGTTATTAAATGAATAAATACATAAATAAATAATAATAATAAAGTACTTAAAAATAAATAATAAAGGTAATAGTAAAAATAAGCAATGGCAATTTATAAAAAAAAACCAAAAATATAATAAATAATTTAACTGGTTCTTATGATTAAAGTAACAATGTGTGGGTGGAGAGAAGTCCCCCACTATCTAAAATCAAGGTTGACTAAGTTTCTAAGGTCACATAATTGTAGGTACTGGTTTCCATGTAAATTAATCACCTATTATTCTTAACATGCTATGAAATATTGAATCAAGTATTTCTATTTCTATTTTTATCAAATCTAATTTTGTAAATGTGGTTTTTATGTATATTTAAATTCATAAATTTAAGATTCTAACAAATAGTATGAACTTTAGCTCTAACTAAAATATCCTATACACATTGTTTATATATAGAAATCTATTTCCTTTCTTCAACTATTGCCTATATATATTAGAATTTCTTCTCCCTTCATTAGAACTATTAGCATGCTTTTGTGTGCATTTTACTAGGTGAGTGGAATTGAACTATTGGCATGTTTTTGTGTGCATTTTACTAGGTGAGTGGAATTGATTTGTAGTGTAACTTTTCATTGAGTTAGTTCGTTCTGGTCTCTCCATGCAATAAATGAAATTATTTTCCCTATATTTTCTTGTTGCAACTTAAGCAGTGGGTCACGTTTTATGGTAATAATACTCTAATTTATAATCCCTGTTGTTTACCTTCGTCCTGGCCATGGGTTTGCTTGGAATTTCTTCCTACCACCCACTGTTTGTTTCTAGGTTTACATAGTACTAGGGTTTTCATTTGTCATTTCGTTGTGATTTAAGTGTTCTTTCCTTGCACAACGTATATTGGTCGGCCTTACCAATACCTGATGCATGATTATACAACATTTGATTTGATTTTGCTTGTCAGATTTGGCCGACATTTTCTATGTACTGAAATTTGATTTACCATCTTTATGTTCATTCATTAGAACACATTGAAAAATAATTTTTTCCCTTATCCATGTGATCTGGCCAAAAGCCGGTACAATCATGGTAAAAGCAATCTATGTTCATTCATTAGAACACATGGAAAAATAAAAATTTTCCCTTATCCATGTGTGATCTGGCCAAAAGATGGTACAATCATGGTAAAAGCAATTTTCAATTTAAATCATGGTAAAAGTAATTTATGTTCATTCATTAGAACACATGGAAAAATAAAAATTTTCCCTTATCCATGTGTGATCTGGCCAAAATATGGTACAATCATGGTAAAAGCAATTTTCAATTCAAATCATGGTAAAAGCAATTTATGTTCATTCATTAGAACACATTAATAAACACATGGAAAAATAAAAAATTTCCCTTATCCATGTGTGATCTAGCCAAAAGATGGTACAATCATGGTAAAAGCAATTTATGTTTATTCATTAGAACACATGGAAAAATAAAAATTTTCCCATGTGTGATCTGGCCAAAAGATGGTACAATCATGGTAAAAGCAATTTTCAATTTATAGATTTCATGTGATGATAATGAATCTTTAGTCAGTCTGGTGAATAGTTGTGAATAGTATAACTAGTCCATCTGAGATCAATTGAGTGTTTAAATTGAGTGTTTAAAGGTTAATTTAAGATACCAATCACAGGCAAATACAACAAACAGACCACAATACCAGTGACAATATAATATGTATAGAGAACTGGTCACTTTATCGCCCAGTCAACTTAGTTAACTATGCGCTCATTATCAATCTGCAGGTGCTTTAATTTTTCTCTTCTAGTACTGTTGAGGAGGTTGCAGCAGCTTGTGATGATGTTCGTTTCTTTCAGATTTATCAGTATAAAAACAAGATTATATCAGCTAAAATAGTATGACGTGCAGAACGTGCGGGCTACAAATCTATTGTCCTTACAATTGTGAGTCCCAAATTTGGACGCAGGGAACTAGACACAAGGAAAAAGTAAGGATGCAAAGCTGTCATTTTTATTTTGCATCTACGTTGGGGAATTTTTTCAAGATGTCTTTCACATTTTTCACATAATTTGTACTTAGAAGTGCCAATATTTAGACATGGACAAAATACGGGGATGTGCTTGCCAGCAATGGATGATAATGTATTGGATTACGGGGATGAGGTCTTCGACATCGTGGATATATTTGAACCGCCAGATATAGAATACACTACTATGTCGCCAATATCCAGCCTGCTACTTAGCATATTATGTGGTCAATATAGCAGTGTGTTATGCAGCATTGAATGATGTTGCAGGTCTCATATAGATCGTCAAATATATAAAAAAAAAATATCAACAATTTATATACCACTTATTGCAGCATTCAATATTAAGTAGCAGACTGGATATTAATGGCCCACTAGCTTGCAATCACTAAAATGGGCGGCTGACAAGTCAGCCCTCAATCCGTTGGATCCCATCTCTCAACACAATCCTGAGGTCATGCAGCCCAAAAAGCCCTGTGCTGGTGCCTGGAAGGTGGGAGGAGATCAAGAAAAGGTCAGGGGTCTGGATTGTTCTTTATCGTGGAGGAAAATAGCATGAATAGCTCTCATTCGACCCACTCACAGACCCCATTTCATGTAGAGTCTTCGGCTCTGCAGGAAACGAAACATAGTAAATTTCATGTAGAGTCTTCAGCTCTGCAGGAAATGAAACATAGTAGTCCAGGTCGTAAGCTAGCAGAGAAGTAATCCCCGCGGAAAGGTAGGTGCTGGAAGGTTAGAAGGGAGCGAAAGAAGATGGTGGTGGGAGATGATGTGGTTATCGTGGATATTCTAAACTTAGTGTACACCTATTGACAATGGGTACAATTAATGATTTTTTAACTTT
>JZKD02S0088240.1:0-25017 GCA_000966675.3 Picea glauca | reverse complement strand
GGAAATATTTAGTAGCCTAACTTGAGATCAATCATAAAGTGTGCTTTAAATATTTTGGATTTGGATGAGTTCATTTTTTCTATGTATGATTAATTCTTAAATAAAACCAAAAAACATTTTTCAAAAAAGAAATAATGACTCCATTTACCCAATAAAGGCACCCAGTCTACTGTTCTTTCATGCCTCACAGGGAGCCACAATCCCCATATGGAGCCTATGTAAGAACACTTAGAATTTTGCACTTTTATTCTTTTGTTTTTGCCTCTTAGGAATAAAATTTCACCAAAAAAAATAGGAAATTGCCTTTTAATTAAATAAATCCTTGGTCGATATATATTAATAAGGCAATTACAATATCACCTGTCAATGAGTTGCACTAAATCTATCAAATGGTTCTTGTGATCTCTGAAATGTAAAAGCCACCCGAATTTTAAAACAAAACCTTTAACGGACACTTCAGAGCTTCCCTCTTCGGGAGTTCCAAGAAATCTAAACAAAAAAAACCCTAAATCTACAAAGTCTCAAAGATAGTTCCTCATGAAAATTTCTAAAAGGACTTACAGATGAGTCATAGGACACATGTATTTTAATATTTTCTTGGGTTGGCATGTGGCACTTATTTTGAACATTTATGTCAGATTATTTGCTCGATTTTAAGAGACAAGTGTCACCCCTCCATTCTTGACACATCACTAAGAATGACATCATCTCTGCCACGTCACTCTGGGAGATTTTCCTTCAGGAGTTTAAACAAATATTGGGTTCACAACTTTTAAACAAATGAACTCCTGGAGTTCAGGAGTTTCGAAGCCCCAAAATACATATAACAGTTCGAACGTTTACTCCAGAAATTGGCCTTCGAAGTATTTCTATCATCCTTTATCCAAAACCCCAAATACCGAACTTTCGAAGTACTTAAGGCTAATACAATTTTTAAAACATGATTAATTAAAACATAAAAGAGATTAATTAGTAATTAAATTATCCGGGAATTCAGCCTTCGAGAGATTTCTTCCCTCTTACAATCAAAACCTCCAAACACTGAACCGCCAAAGTATTAATGACATTAATGAGTGGCTAAAGTTAAAGATTTGAATAAACATTTTGAATTTCCAGGTAATAAATTCCATTAGATATTCAATAACTTCTCTGTTAGTAAATCAATACGAAGATTGATAGAATTTATGAATAAAACATTTCGAATCCCAAGTCATTTTACCATTTGTAATTAAGAATTTTTCATTCAGTAAAGAGCTTACATAATTCTCTTGTTACAGGAAGAATAATTTCATTTCCTTGAGGATTATGGCACCACACAAAGTTGTGAAGAAGAAATATGCATCAATTGATGATTCCAATCCAAACACAAACGTTCTATCATACACCACTCCACGAATTATGGATACAATCAAGTCTTAGAAGTAGGTCTACGATATCATAGAAAATGCAATTCTCATCTGTCTGTATGATTTTTCCAAGGAAGACGAGGAGTCCTTCTGATCTAAGCTCAGATTGGTAGCACAATCAGAATTGCATAAGATTTCTACATGACCTAAGATTATACCCTATAAAGATATGATAATCTTGGATTTGGAGCACATCGACATTCAAACCAGAATCATTATCATTTGTCAGAAGACCTCCGTTCGTTATTTTCAACCAGAGAACCTACAAGTAATGTATAAAATTTCTTCTACACCAAAATATACTTATAATGCAACATTTCTCCTGGATTTTGAGAGAAAAGAATGCACTCGATACGACATAAATGGTCATGATATAATCAATACATGGTGGGGAAATCCAGATAAGTTCAAAACTGATGCTCGTGGTTTGTATTCCATGATGTCCTTAGATGATCATATATTATATATAGCCATAATGCTCCGCCGTTTATTTGGAAAAAAGAACCCTTCACATTTCTCATTTGAGTGGGTGGCTATAATGAATGAAGTAGCCAAAGGCTATACTTTCAACTGGGCTAAAATGTTGTCGGACAACCTGGCTAAGAATATTGTTGAGTACCAATCATTGAAATCAAAATGGAAAATTGTTCCTTTTTACATGTCTGCATATATCATGGATTCCATTTGTTTCATGACCCCATTCCCCCTGATGAACTGGAGTTGGACCCTGACTAGTTCTGAGCCTATACATTTCTACCACTCCAAACTATGGGAAGAGAATGTTAAATATTTATTTTATGAGATCTGTCACAACATAGTGTTACCTATTCATATAGCTATCTATGGCCACCCTCCGCCAAAGATTTCAGATAATATTATGGGAAACTTAGGCACATTTGCAGACTGTTACATTGAGGAGAACTTCTCTTACATTAGAGTGTTCGGTTGCTCCGTTCCTCCTCATGCCCTT
Organism: Picea glauca; assembly: GCA_000966675.3. NCBI lineage: Eukaryota > Viridiplantae > Streptophyta > Pinopsida > Pinales > Pinaceae > Picea > Picea glauca. The sequence goes on along the minus strand of JZKD02S0088240.1, from coordinate 22,641 downwards.
CCATAATTTTTACCTGATAGGTTGGTGTGCCGAGAAGTGGCATACCAAATAGTAGCAGGAGGAATCACTAAATAATTGAAAGTGGCTCAAAAAAATGTATGGCCAAATTTTCCCATTCAGATTGGTATGTTTACATTGTTAGATTTTGGTCATACCAAAGTCGAGGCTGCAACCTTGGAAGATGTCAAATTAGTTGACATCAAATTCAAAAGACACGATCCACATAAGGTCGTATAAAATCATTTGGATCAATTCATGATCCAGATTTAGGAGCGGAACGAACTAATTAGTAGACTGACTAAAATAAACACATAGATATGGAGAATAACACAAATATCCAGTGAACAATATCTTATATTAAATAATGAAATAGGTTGAAACTGTAAAACTGTAGAATTGAAAACTTGCTTGAATGGTGGTAGCTATCTCTGAGAAGAGATGTGGCTGCTACATGCATCTGTCTGAGAAGAGTGGATTGCAATGAGTCTCCATAGGCCTTTTTGATATTACTCATGAATTCCAAAACCCTAGACATCCAAAAACCTAACCCTAGAGGGTGAAACACCGAAAGTTATGTGGACCCTATAGGTAAGTTGGTGTAATTTGGTACCTCAACTTCCGAGGGCCATACATTTTGCATACGACCTCTATTTTAGGCGTGTGATAGACCATTGGAAAGGTATTTAAGATAACTATACATTATGCCATAAAAATCTAACTTATTTTTAAGTTTAACTATGGCAAGCCAAAAAAACAATGTTTAGGGATTGAAAACAAACCCAGAAGTACAACAAGATGTGATGACATGAAAACATACAAAATAAGCCGGTTGGATTAGGTAAGAGACCCCCCATATCCACCTAAAGGATGTGTGGCACTTCATATGTCCATAGAAGTGTAGAACCCACAATTACAAAGCATTACAAAAGAACGTGATGAACAAAAATAGACATGAGGAGCTAGTTGGAATAGGTGGGTGTCCACCAATATCCACCTGGGTCAATCCCCCGCCCTTAGAAATAAGTGGTCTCCATTGCATTGAGTTCCCCTATCAGGTGAGGAAAATTCTACTGGATTTGTCCCCAGGTGAGCCACTTGCCTTGGTGTAGGAGTTTCCCTGCCTTGACAACTCAATAAATATGGATCCGCTACTAGTGAGTTCTCTTGACCTATGTGTCCACGATATGATCAATGGATTCTTGTTCCATGCAATCAAGGTTGAGATCTATTGGTGTCAATTTTTTTGTGATCTCAAAAGTGTCTAATAATTGTGGAAAATATGGCCAAAGGAGGTCCACATTGAATACTAGATGCAGACCAAGGAAGGGTGGACTGTTGATCTCAAAAGAATTTCTACCCACATCCTTGGTGATAGTGTAAGACCCATAATGAAGTGGGAGAATCTTCCTATGGGGATTGATGAGACATTCATATGTAACCAAAATTTTTCACCAACCTGAAACCATTGTGGTACCCTGTGTTGATCATGGGGTTGCTTGTGCTTAGCATTGGATTTCTGCAAAATCTCCTGGACCAGTTGGCGGATGTGCTGAATCGAATCAATGAATCTGGTGGATTTTTCGATCATAGACTGATCATGGGAAGAGTCTTTTTGTGCAGTGGTAGGAGGGAGTGCAACATTAATGGGTCCCAAGGGTTGGAATCCTAGACCCACATGAAATGGGCTATGATCGGTGGAACTATGGAGAGCCATGTTGTAACTATGTTGGACATAGGAAAGACTCTCATCCCATGTATGTGGATGATTAGAATTGTATACATCTAGGATGTGCACAATAATCCGATTGAAAACCTCAATTTGGCCATCGATTTGGGGGTGGAAAGAAGTGGATTTTGTGAGCTTGGTGTCCAGCAGAGACTAGAGACTCAACCAAAAGGTGCCAAGGAACCTACTGCCTTGGTCAGAGATGATGTTCTATGGTATCCCAAAGTGTACCCACACTCAATCAAAGAATATCTTGGCACTGTCTGCCACTGTGATAGTCTTCTTACAGGTTGCGAGGATGGCCATCTTCGAAAACTGATCAACGACCACAAACATTCAACCATTTATGTTACACATGAAATTTTTACACCTAGGTACCTCACCCTAAGTGTTGTAAAGTGTCATCTAAGTGTCTCATTGTTGGCACTTGACCAAGTTTTGGAGATCCTTGGTTAGGTTTGACTTATTTTGGGACTTTGACAGGCTGTCGAAGTTGGAGCCCAAGTCGAACGGAGATCGCAGGATCTCGGCCCCTTTTTTGGGGATTTTTGGGTTTTGGGATTATGTAACGGGTATGGGGATGTCAACCCATGGGTTTACCCATGTTCAGGAACATTTTGTAATGTATAAATAGAAAATATAGGCGATTTAAGTAGGAGGTGTGGTGTGATGCTAAGTGCTAAGGGAAAATGATAGTTGTACATGCTTTGTGCATACTGTGTGAGACTTGCAAGGATAAGTGCAAGTGACTGTAAGAGATTGTGTAAAGGATTTGTGTTGTAACGTAGCTCGGGGAAGGAGGATCTGGCGAGGTGTGCACAGATCTCCTGTCTTATGCGGAGTAGGACCTTATGTCTCTATGCATATAGATGCCTGACAAAAGATAATAAAGAAGATGAAGAGTTGATGGATGTAGCCCCACGCTGGGGGTGAACCACATATATCCTATGTTATGGTTGCTTTGTGCATTATGGTTGTTTTATGGTTAATATGATTAGTGTGTTGGCATGTTCTCAGACAGAGGCAAAATATGCATGTTTGTCATTGATGGAAAAGATCAGCATGATCAGTAGACCGATGATAGTATGGAAATGGAAAGATCAACTATGAAGAGAAATGGTGTTCATTGGATCTCATTCAAAATCCCCGATGATCGTCAGATCTGAATTCAGATAGGAGTAACACATAGTAGAAGAGAAAAGATCTTAGGCATTTGATCTGATCTCGAATACCGGTCGTCATTGCATCCATAAGAAGGAGCACGATCTTTAAGTACAAGATGACGTGGGCATACAAAATCCTGAAAGTAGGAGGACTGTCCATATTCAAGTAGGACACATGGTGAGCGATTGGAATTTCGCTGACTGGAGCGTCAAAGAAAGGAGGTTCTCTATCCTTTGAAATCACGAAATGCAAAACCACGATTTAATATGAGTCATTGATCAAAGGGATATCGTGGACCATTGATTAGGCATGACGAAGGCCCGTGAAGTTGCGAAATCGTGATATAATCTCAGTCATTGGATACAAAAGACACGTGATGACAGATGAACTTTTTTCTAACTGTAAAGTCAAAGGAAGGAGGTTCTCTTACACTTCGAGCTCGCGATATGCGAAATCATGAAAATATTTGGACCATTGAATCATCAAAGTTATTGACTGTTGATCTGAAGAAAGAAGCGCTCAAAGGACTAGCCAGTGGTCTTATCTCGTGGTCACATCGTCGAGAGTTGGAGAGAAGAGCTAGAGAATCCTAGCTCCATTTCGGAGTTTGCGACATGGAGTGTCGAGACCTTTCATCATAGGAACGCTGATATGAGAATTTGCAAAATTACTTTTGGCATAGGCTGTGGTCACCGCCGATGGTCATATGAGAGGGAGGAGATAGAAATAAGCTAAGTTCCATTTTGAGGATCATAACTTGGAGTGTCGAGACCCTTCGACACATGATTGCTGAAATGCAAAATGTGAAACACATTTTGATCAGGCTTGTGGTCATAGCCAGTGGGAAAGTGGGATAAACGCAATACCTTAAGGATTTAATCCAACAATGCTTGTTAATTTAAAATATGATCAAAGGGATACTGTTGATATTTACGATTAACTGTTCAATTACGATTCAGTTAGTAGAAAATTGAATCATGTTTCCTGATCAGTTGGCGATTCAGTTGCTGAGACATTTTTGTCTTTGCCCAAGGAGATTCAAGGTGTAACTGATGAGGCTGGTGTGTATAAAAGGAGAGATGTAGCGACTATGTAAGGTTGGTTGTTCTGACTAAAAAATGAGTTGAACAGTAGAAAGGTAAAATTACAGTATGTGCAGTGTGAAGAAAGCTCATATATAAGGAACATAAGTTGAACAAAACAAAAAAGGTGAAGAGAGAAGAATGTGCACATATCAATGAAGGATGAGAAGGACAAAGAAAGAATAGAAAGAAATAGACAACAAGTCAAGCCAATTATTAACAGAACAGAAGGAATTGTAGAACAATGAAGAAGTGGTAAGAATTGATATATCTGTATTGTTGGTTATTTGGTCATTTATTTATAATCAGGGAGGTACGGTGGTGCTAGGGAGGACTACGGTCCTTTGATATTCAAGTTGATTCTTGAATATTTGGAGTTGTAGCTTCCATCTAGTTGTGGCTAGAAAATAGGGTGGCAGGGTGGTGCTTGGGAAAACACATAGTTTTCTATATGCAATTTGGTGCTTGTATAAGTGGAAGTAGGTTCTTCCATCCAGTCGGTGCTGGAACACTCAGGGAGTTGGTGCTTCCTTCTAGTCGGTGCTAGAGAAACTAGAGAGTTGGTGCTCTAAAAAATGTTGGATCTTGTAAAACAAAGGTAGTAGCCTCACATTGAGTTGGTGCTCAACTATAAATGATGTACAGAACTTAAAAGACTGCCTATCATTTTGAAGAAGAAGAGGTTTTCTCCCTTTATGGGTTTCCTTGTGAAAATATGTCTTTGTGTATATCTTATGTGTGACTGATGCTCATTATTTATGTTTTTCATATGTTGTATAATATTGATGGTCACTTGGAGAAAGATTGAAAATGATTAGTTGACTTAAGATTGTTTAAGCACAGTAACAACCGATTCGCCCCCCCTCTCAGTTGTCTTAGTAATTTCAACATCGTGCTTAGTGAAATGATGTATGATTAGATGAATATGATAGATGAGTGCCTAATAATGTCAATGAGATGCTAGATATGATCTATGTTGATGTGCTTAGTGCTTGAATGTGTTGGATCTTGTTGAATACTGCATTGCATTGTAATTAGGGTTTATCTAGGTTGTGAACAAAGGTTAAGTACTAATGAATGACAAATGATAAGTTCTTTGTTAGAGTATTGTAATCACAGATCTGTGTCCCAGCTAAGGTTTCATACATTGGAGTCCTTCAACCATTCCTTCCTCTACCTCGGGTGAGACTTCATCTGGTTTGTAGGTGTTACTGAAAGGGTCGATAGTTAGGGTTTTTTTGGTGCGTTGTTGAAGCATTGAACCCTGGGTCTCCCCCTTTGACAAAAAATGGTTTCATTACCGAGACATGAAACTTTGATTACTGGGAATTGAGGAAAAGAAATAAAGATCTGTGCATAGATATGTTGCTTTAGTGTGCAATATTCTACTTGACTTGTGCAACTCTGTGCTAAGAAACGAGGAAAATCTTAAGAAAAGTGGTAAGATCAGTGAATTTTTTTGATTAAAGAGGTAAGATCTGAAATCTTTGTTCTTTGATAAAGGTAAGATAAGTGGAAATTTTTTTTTTGAAAGTATGGATCTAGGTATGTTTGATAAATTTTGTCCTAGTTTGAAAACTAGGTCACAGTTAGAAGAAATAAGCTTTGATATGAGTAGATATGATAGAAATAATGAATGATATCTTATTCCTATGCATAGAAAGAATGTTTGGACTAACAAATGAATGTAGGATCCTAGGAAGAATTTTCTACAGGTTAGCCACCATGATCCTAGTGCGTAGTACAAAAAAGGTTGTGGATCATTTAAGAAGAAGAGAGGATTAACCATTTGTTACTACTGCAGAAGGTTGGGCCATATTGCTAAGGATTGCCCTGATAGAATACCTAGTTGTCTTTGTTGTAAAACTATGGACCATGAAGTTCTGGATTTCCCAAGAATTATTGCTAAGGTTGAAAGAATGAATATGAGACAAGCAAACCTAGAGGAAGGCCAAGAAACTAAGACCATGGAAGAACCCCAGAAAGAATCAGAGACTGTATTACTACAAATGAAAGAAACCCTAAATGACCACATAGTTATCAACTTATCAGAGTTCTTCAAAGAGAAAAAGTGCATAGAAACAAGAATAGGAGAATTTGACATAGACTGTGTTCTGGATGAGGAAACATAGGTGAATATTATGATAGAAAGAACTTGGGAAATTTTAGGAAAGCCTGCTATGATTCCTTCATTGGGAGGAATAGGATTATTTAGAGGATAGATGATAACCCTATGTGAAATAATTACCCAGACATCTATGAGTTCTCATGGCACTTCGATAGAAGAAGAATTTGAGGTTGTTAAATTTATTGAGAACAATGCCCTATTTGCTATGTTACTAGGAAAAACCTGGATTGAGAAAGATCAGATCAGAAGAAAAAAAGAAGAACAATATCTATAACAAAAAAAGTAAGAACTAAGAGACTTCATGGATAAGAGAATATCACACTTATTGGAAGAACAAGAAAACCAGTCGAAGCTACTAAGGACCAGAAATCTGGATGTCGAAGTTGAAAGAGAACAATAAGATTTGAAACACCTATCTATACAAGAGAGTAAAGCACCTACTCCAGACAGAGAAGAAGTATTTCCCTTCAACCCCAGAATACCATCAACAACATGAAGTTACTATGCCAAGAGGAGATGAAAATCAGAATGGGAAGAGGAACCTAGTAACACAAATCATAGGGAAGAAGGAAAGAAAGCTTATCAAGAAGAAAACAAAGTTGGAGAAATTACAGGAAGTTCTAGAGAAGACTTCGCAGAAGGAAGGTCTCTAGAATTCAAACTTCGTCGGAATATCAGAGAAGCTCAGATTGGCACTTCACCATGGCAGAGCGATATGACCGTTGGAGGCATTATAACCATTATATTGATGTTCATGAATGGTTAGACCAAATTTTTTGATAAGAAATCTCGCCATTGGACTGTTGGGACCACACTGTAACATACATAACTATATTGATGAAGGATTCTTGTCCATTGGAAGGATCCATTACATTGTTGTCTACTTATCCCATCAATTTTTTCATTGAGCACACTTTCGAGAATTGTATCTGAGACAATAAGAGAACTCATTGTTATTGTGCAACTCTTATTGAGACCTTGCCATCCATTCTATTGCATTGAGAAACTATTCATCAGCATGAGATATCCGATCCTGAGTGTGCATGTCGGATGAGCTTAGCGATGTGGAAAAGTTAGTAGAGGAAATTTTAATCGATATAATGGAAGAGAGAGTGATGTCCATAGGAGTTCAAGCCTCATTGATGCAAGAAGTGAAAGCCTCCCCTTCGACTGCTCATGGATCTAGACCATCCCGAGCTACAGATGAGAAAAGAACCAAGCATCGATATGACTTGGTGAACATGAAGTTAATCCCATCCATCCTTATTGAATACATCCCATCTCTGGCTGGCACGGTGAATCATGACAGTGTCCCCAGGGACTTCGAATACACCTTGTTCACTGCGTACCTCCTGAAGGGGATATGCACATGCAAGCCTCAACCAGATATGATCACGACACTAAAGATCAACAAATTTAAACTAGGGGATCACAAGAACTTTAGTATGCTCGCTCCTCATAGGTATTTCACTAGGATGAAGGGGAAGAAGTCGAGGATAATCCCCCAACCATGGACTATGGACCTCGCATATTCCACCATCTTGAACGTGATGAAAATACCCCATTTTTGAAGGAACCAAGAGGTTAACGTGTGCATTAAGCTCTTACTGTCGATCTTCCATGGAAGTTATTTGTGGCTAGACAGATGCATCACCATCAATCCGACGCTGATCCATCGGATCACTAGATTGAGCATGCAGGGACTAGACCCACAAGACTTTTACCTATGGAAGGCTGCATACCACGCCCTAGTGTAGAAGATTAATGATACATACAATGGAGAATGGGAAGAAAGGCTACAAGGTAGCCTCCATCCAGAATGGCGTAGTGTGCCTTTCTTGCCAGTTGATTTTTGGTAAGCTAGTCTGGAAGAACAGACCCACGTAGGTCACATGGTTTGTTTTTGACCTCACGGGGAAATGCATGGAGGGGATACAAATGAATTGGGAAAAATATTTAGTAAACCAGTTAGAAAAAGACTTCTGTGAAGCTCAGGATCAGGGCTATGAGTTCCATTTTAGTTGGATTCTGATCCTCATCACATTCATAGCTTGGTAGATGCCGGAAGGTGCGACCTTCCCTGAACTAGAGCCATCTAAACCCTTATCCACGAAGTTCACTTCGCTATGGTATTCAAGTGATATGGGAAAATAATGACAATAAAATGCGGTGTTCCACACCTACTATTTGCAGTTAAAGAGGGCTATTGAGGATTTCCCTCATATAATGCCGAACACCCTACACAAGTTCAATCCATTTGTGAAGTTCCATGCAGTCAGAAATTTTATCTACATCACTACTCGCAGAGATGAACACAAAGAACTACTATAGAGTTATTACAAAATCATAGAGGAGGAACTAGAATAAATAACTAAGGAGTGGCCTGCAAAGATCCTTATCCCTGTTGACCTCACAGAACTATCTGATCCTGAACTAATCAGAAGCCCGATGACCACTTGTGAAGGGCATGATACACCTCAAACTAGTAGAAGAAAGAAGACAAAAGAAGTCCAACAGCTGAGAAGTACATTAGAAGAAACTTCTTCAGAATCATGTGGAGGAGGAGGTGATGATGAAGTAGATAAATAAGAGAACAATAAAAAATAAGATCAACAAAAGCAAGGTAAAGTAACATTGCCACAAAATCTCCCTGTTGACGTAGAGACATCTCACAAAGAAAGGTTTCTCCCATGAAACCTACATCACAGAAGAATTCAAAAGTGGCTAAGACCAAGCTGCAGACTGTGCTCACACTCAATGAATTAGAATACATCATCACAACTTTATTAGATGCTTAGAAAGATATTTTACATAGAAATGAAGATAAGAAAGATAGCATGCATGAATAAATTGAAGCATAACTGCGAGGGGTACATCAGACCCTTCACTCCAACCGCACAGTGTCCACTACGCCCCCTCCATCAGAAGAAACAAAGTTGGGAGATGAGCCTACCCAACTCCGCAGAATAGCCGATGTGACTGAAACCTGCCTTCATCATGCACAGGAAGAAACAAAACATGCCACATTGGCCCTGAAGCAAGCACAATAAGAAGTAATAGAGAAACACAGGGTTGTGCAGCAGGAGAAGGATGCCCTCCAAGAAAAGTTTGAAGAGGAAAGGGCATAGATCCAACAAGATAAAGAACATTTTCTCGTGGATCAGGTTGGAGTAAAAGAAGCGGTCAGCAGAGCACTTCGCTCTATGACGGGCTTAGAGAAAAATGAGGAAGACCCAGTGGAGCATCAAATAATACAACTTGTTGAAGCCATCCAACAACTTCAATAGAGAATAGAAGAACTAGAGATACAAATGATACCAAGTACTCCATAGGACATGAGAGACCAAAAAGAAGCCACTGCCCAGAGAGCAGTTGAGAGGATTAGAGAATTAGCTTTGGAATGTCAACAAATTAGTTGTACAAGTGCATAGACTTATGAGAGACTTACTGAGGACCCCGAACTGAAGAAACTAGAGTCACATATCCAGGAGGAAAAGTAGGAAGAAACGATGGTACAGGCAGAGTTGAAGCTCCTATCAACAATTGAGAGAATGAAACGATCCCAGGAACAACACACTGTTCAACAACACGTCCATGTCATATAGAGAAAAGTCATGGAAGTGACTCAGAGGCTCCAACCAGTCCAGGATGCAACTTGCCAACTATTTGAAGATATTGAAGGATGAGGAGTAGAGATAGAACTAGTAATCACTTCAGTCGAACAATGCTTAGAGGGACTTGTGAACGAGGTAGTTCTTCAAAAGTTCATCGAGCAAGAGGCCCTAGAGAAGTAGTAGGTCGAAGCATCTTGAGCCAGGCTTGAGGATTTTGAAGTAGAGCTACCTAGATCATAGTGACTTGGGATGAGTCATAGGTGAGCTTTGGGGGCTTGTTGGCCCTTGATCAAGTTTTGGAGATCCTTGGTCAGGTTTGACCTATTTTGGGACTTCGATAGGATATTGAAGGTGGTGTGCAAGTCGAAGCGAAGATTGCAGGATCTCGACCCCCTTTTTAGGGCCTTTTAGTTTTTGGGCTTATGTAATGGGCATGGGGATGTCGACCCATGGGTTTACCCATGTTTAGGCCCATTTTGTAATGTATAAATAAAAAGTTAGGCGATGTAATTAGGAGTTGTGGTGTGATGATAAGTGCTAAGGGAACGTTATAGTTGTACATGCTTTGTGCATACTGTGTGAGATTATGTAAAGGCTTTGTGTTGTAACCTAGCTTGGGGAAGGAGGATCTGGTGAGGTGCACATAGATATCCTGTCCTATGTGGAGTAGGACCTTATGGATTTATGCATATATATTATTGACAAAAGATAATAAATAAGACAAAGAGATGGTGGACGTAGCCCCAGGCTCAGGGTGAACCACGTATAACTTGTGTTATGGTTTCTTTATGCATTATGGTTGTTTTATGGTTCATATGATTAGTGATTAGTGCAATGATGTATTCTTAGATGAATATGATAGATTAGTGCCTAATAATGTGAATGAGATGCTAGATATGATCTATGTTGATGTGCTTAGTGATCGAATGTGTTAAATCTTGTTGAATACTATGCTGCGTTGTAATTAGGGTTTATCTGTGTTGTGAAAAAAATGTTAAGTACTAATGAATGACAACTAATAAGTGATTTTTTAGATTATTGTAATCACAGATCTATGTCCCAGCTAAGTTTGCAAACACTGGAGTCCTGCAACCACCCCTTCCTCTACCTTAGGTGAGACTTCATCTGCTTCGTAGGTGTTTCCAAAAGGGCCAGTAGTTAGGGTTTTGTTGGTGCATTATTGAAGTGCTGAAACCTAGGCCTTCCCCTGGGAAAACACTCATACACCTCGACACCATGGACTAACCTATGTCACAATCCCTAGTCAATGTGGAGGAGGGATATATTACAATAAGGTCAAAATACAAAGTGCGCATGAATTATTATTAATATTCATGAAAAATAAATTAATTAAGTGTGAGAATCCACATCACATTTGGTTTCCTATGTTTTAGGAAAGGTGGAGGATCTCTTGGATGGTTGAAATATTTCCTCCTTAAAATCCTTGAGAGATATTTTCTCCCTAAAATTCTAAAGAAATATTTTCTCCCTAAATATATTAGAGATCCCTTTTTTAGTGGATCTGATGAGAGATGCTCTCCATGGTGGTTAAGCCTCCAAATCTTATATAATGAGGGATTTCCATGGAGGAAGGAGGAATGGAAAAGTTTATAGATACCAAACTTATGATCTCATAAGGAAGATAGTGGAAGCAAATTGGAGGTATCGAAGTTATGGTCTTGGGAGCTTTGTGCAAGGGTTGGACAAGGAGGACTTGGAGAGGCTGTTGTGACTTCATCAATGGTTTGTAAGTATATATTTTGAGTTCTCATTAATACATGTGCTTGGCCTATTTCCTTCACGTTTGTGTACATTTTCATGGACTTGTCTCTTTGGATGAATCTAGCTTTAAATTAATCATGGTAGAATAGGAAGTATGTTTTGTCTTTGTTGTTCATTGGATTGCAGGACTTGTTAAAGGACTTGGAAATCAAACCCAAATTGGACTGAGTGAAGAAAAACTTCATAAAAAGGTACTCATACTTTCTTCCTCTTCTCTATTGACTAGTTTAGCTATGTTTAAAGGAAATTCAGTGTTTAAATTTAACACTTTTCTTTCTTGGTCATAGGGGTCTAAGATCCAAGAGGGAATTCACCTGTCCGCGGGGGGATTTTCCTACAACAAAAATTGGTGACTCCACTAGGGATCAAAATTGATTTGTATTTCCTTGGTTTGTCCCTGACATTTTCCCACCTTTTAGATAATTTCTACTATTTTTTTATTATCCATTACCTTTCTCCCATCTTCACTAGCAATTTCACCAATTTTTGTGCATTCTAGGTGAGTTTTTCTTTATTGTTTTGACATTTTTTTTGAATTTATGGGTGGATCAATGCCCCCATGTACACCATATCAAAGATATAATGATCCCCTAAAGTTATTTAGGGAGTTCTGCAATGCTCTGTACCCTTGAAACATGGAACATTGGTCTCCTTCTTGGAGGATTTTTGTCGTCTTCTGCTAAGATTGTTTTCACCCTGTTTTGTGGAAGTATTTACCCAGACTCTGTATGTTGGTTTGTGAAGTTCTTTAGGTTGATATTTGGTTCTTATCACTCCCCATTTTCTTTATTGGAGCTTGAAATTTTTTCATAAATGTGAAATTTCCCTTTCTAGTTGCTTGTTTTGTCGGGACAATTTGAGTGATTTCTCTTTCTCTCTATATTTTCTTGGATTCTTCTCTACATATTATTGTACTCCTTGAATGTTTGTCATTTGTTGAATACTTGATTTAGTTCTTGTTAGAACATTTTTTTACTTGTTTTCTTTCAGTTCTCATTTCTTTGAGTGCATTCTTTATTTGAAGCCCTTTTTTTCTTTGTGTCTTTTGCATCTGCATCTGAATCTTTCTTTTAATTGAAAGTAGTGGAACATCAAAGTATTTGTATTTTATTTATTTATACATTAGAATCAAACAAAGAAGAGAGTTTCATTCTTGATTTTGGGTAGTGAAACTAGCTTGCATTTGAAGTAGCGAAATTACATGGTTTTTGGCATTTTGGGACATTGCACAACTGGGAGTGATAAACGTTTTCTCCTTCTCAGAATATAGCTTTCATCGAAGTGGAAAATTTGAATTCTCATTTCTTTTCATTGTTTAGAGTCGGTCAAAACATCATTTAGTCCATGCCATTTTTCTCTTGAGTAAACAACAACCTTAAAAATCAAGCGCTAAACTAAAATTTATTAGAAAGTTTTATATTTTTTGGTAGCAAACCTACATTAGCTTAGGGTGTAGGGATTTGGAATAGGTGTGAAATACAACTTTCCAAAGCTGTAAACAAACATAGAATCTTGAGTTAGAGAGCGGTGAAATCCATTTACTACATTTTGTTCTGGGAAGCCCTTCTAACACAAGGGTCAATCACGAGGTTGCATTAGGGTCGATATATTTACTCACCCTACTTTGTTGGTCTTGGTGTAGAGATTGCGCGTATTATTGGGGGTCACTTGAGGGTATAACCAAGATTATGTGTGGGAGCCTCTCGAGTTGATTTCAAGCTAGATACCCTACCTTTGCGCATGGATCAGACTGTTGATTGTTTCCCTAGGCATCATTGTTATAGTTAGTAACCTTAGTAGCCTATCTCTTTAGGGTTTTTACACGAGGTGACTATGGAGGGGAAAGTCTTCATGGTACCTGGAATCGACATTGTCCAAACTCACTCGGGCTCCTTGAAGGGTATACCCATGATTATGTGTGGGAGCTTGCACCAGGGTGTAATTCCATTAAGTAGGTCATCAACATAACATTTTCACCCACTCTATCTCAACCCCTTCTTACATTTTTCTCGTGACGTTGGATTTCATCACCAACTAGTGCATTCATTGTGAGAAGGTTTTGTTTGTTTGATTGCTTCCTAGATTTTTAGCGTGTGTTATTTATTTTCCCTAGCAGACTCTAGGATTGGATCTTTGTTTAATGGCATCAGTTTCCAAAACTACCAATGGAGAAACCCCTTCTATGGGAGAACCTTTTGTATTTCCTTCTTACAGAAACATTGGTACTCCTTACATCACTACTTTGAGCCTTCCAGGTCTCACAATTGGGTTACCAGTATGGTTGTTTTCCACTCCGGTAATCTTGAATGCAGCAAGTGCTTCAGATGTAAGGACACCACCCACATATCAAATTCATGCCGAACTTTCTCCTTCTTCACCCATCAGGTCTCCTTCCCTTTCTCCTTCTTCACTTAGTGAAATCTCTAAAGTGAGTAGTCAAGTTGATAAGAAGAAGAAGAAACAAAAAGAGAAGAAGAAGAAGAACCAAAAAGGGACCAAACTTCCAACTACATCAGATGTTGGATTCAAGCAACCAACTACTGTTAATCGTACTGGGAGAATTGATGAGATCGATACAACTACAACGAAGAATATGAAACCCAAATTCCCTTGTAGTCTTTGTAAGGGTGACCACTTTCCGAGGGATTTCCCTGGTCTTCCCAAAGTATTAGAAATGTGGTCTTTTGTGTCATCATCCCCTGCTAGACATGATGGTGACACCCCATAAACTAGTGATGTTAAGGTTGGTAAGAAGAAGACAACTGTCAAATTTTCTTGCATGTTATGAAAAGGTGATAATTACTCTCACCTTTGTCCTCATATGAATGAGGCTTATTCTCTTTTGGAAAAGCTTCAACTTCCAATTGGTTATCGTAAGATTTATCCCAACCCATCGTTAGTTGATAAAGTGGTCAGTACGGTTCCATCCTCAATCATTCTAGTTGATCAGGTGGTCAATTTGGTTTCATCTTCGGTTGAAACACTAACCAAAGTAGTTGATCCAGTTCCATCATTGGTCAACCCCACTCTTCATCTAAAGAGTGAACCCAAAGTGGTTGATCTGGTTCCTCCATCAATCGATCCCACTCCTCCTTTGAAGAGTGCCAAAGTGGCTGTTTCAGTTACATCATCGGTCGATCCCACTCCTCCTCTAAAGAGTGCCAACATGGGCAATCCAGTTCTGCCATCGATCGATCCCACTCGTCCCTTGAGGAGTGCCAAAGTGGTCACTCTAGTTAAACCATCTGTTGACCCCATTCTCCCCTTAGAGAATAAAACCCAAGTGGTTGATCTGATCCCATCTTCGGTCAATCCTACTCTCCCTCTAGAGAGTAAACCCAATACTTCCCACATTTTTCTTGTTGATACAAAATCTACCATGTTTGGGGGAATTTCTCCTTCTCTTGTGAAACCCCCTCCTAGTAATGAGGCCATCCTTTTTGATTGGGGTGTGCTAACTAGACCTCATATTCCCTCTCACATCCCTTTCAATATTATAGTTCAGGATTGTGGTTGGGACATTCCTTAGACGTTGATAGATGAAGGTGCACCTATTAGTATTTTATCCTATATTGGTTGGAAAGCTTTCGGTTATCCTCAACTTGTACCAGTTACACAGAATATGTTATATTTTAACAGAAGAACCAGTCACACTTTAGGATTCCTTCTGCAGTTTCCCATAACTTTACGAGGGAAAACTATCTTTATTGATGTTATAGTAGTCCAAGACCCCTTGGATTTCGATTTACTCCTTGGGAGAGATTATGTCTATGCCATGAAAGCTATTGTGTCCACTTTTTTTTGTGTGATATATTTCCCTCACGATGGAAGAATTGTGGCTATTGATCAACTTTCATGCATTGGTCCTAACTTGATTACCAACCCAATGACCTCCTTAAATGGTTCTTATATGAAGATGGTATCGCCCCCACCACAGGTCAATTATGTGGCGTTATCTTCCATGCCTCCAACTACCGATGAATTTGAGCCTCTCACTGTAAGCTCAACCTCTTATGACTTATATCTAGTAGTTGACATGTTGATCTCTTTGATAGGGATATTAGAGCCAGATCTCCCTACCCTTATCGAGGTCATTGACATGTATTCCTTCCAGAGTTATTTTCTTCCATCTAGTGAAGATCTTTTGGAAGCCATGATTGACGTTTGTCCCTTGACATGTATTCCTTCCAAAGAATTATCCTCTTGGAAGCCATGATCAAGAAAAATTTACGAGCATAGTTTTCCTCTCTATGGAAAGCTCGTTAAAAAATGAAACAGAAGCTACGAGCATAGTTTTGATTCTCTGTGGAAATCTTGTTAAAAAATGAAATAGAATCTATGAGCATAGTTTTCCTCTCTATAGAAAGCTCGTTAAAAAATGAAACATAAATCTGGGGTTTGAACCTGGATTTATGAGCATAGTTATTTTCCTGTGTCAAGCTCGTTAAAAAATGAAACAAAAATCTGGGGTTTGAACCTGGATTTATGAGCATAGTTCTTTTCTTGTGTCAAGCTCGTTAAAAAATGAAACAGAAATATGGGGTTTGAACCTGGATTTATGAGCATAGTTCTTTTCCTGTGTCAAGCTCATTAAAAAATGAAACAATAACCTCTCCTACCAAGTCGAGTCTTTCTTTAGGTCTCATATTTGAACCTTCATTTCATCCACTTGTATCCTTTTTCTCCATATTGTAGAGAAATTGGTGACAACCTCAAAGTCGGTGAATGAATTGAATCTTGGGGGGGCATGTCTCCAGCCTTTGTTTATCATTATGGAGTTATGCCACTAGTTTTCAAGCTGGGGGAAGAGTACCAACCATCCATGGCTATCCCTACCTTTGGAAATTACGTTGGGAATTTACAAGCATAGTTTAATTTTATTTCAAGCTTGTGTAAAAATGAAACCAATACTGAGCTTAGTCTTTGTTCTTTCTCACGGATGAAAATACATGAGAATGTAATCGAGTAGAATTTTATCACTTTTTCGGACTCGTAAAGGATATACAAAAAGGGAAACCCCTGGAGTCTCCTTTAAGCTCTTTTTAGAGTCTCTAAACATGAAAATATTGTCGAGTGATCTTGCTTCCTTTCACACTCATTAAAAGGTTTGAAAGGGCATATTTCGAGTGGTAGTTTATCTCTTTTTTGTCCTTAAGAGACTAACATTACGAAAAAGGACAACCCTAGAGTCGTCTTTAAGTTCTGTTCATACTCTCTAAACATAAAAAACCACCGAGTTTTTCTTCTTTGGACTCGATAAACTACACATTGAAGGGCCCATATGAGAATGACCCCTTACTTATTGCATATCATTAAACAAAGGAAGAGGGACTTACCAAAGGTGAGTTATATCGATCATGTGTTATCCTCCTCTAGCTTGTTAAATTAAAAAGAGGTACTCATCAATCTAGGTGGGGGGGAAATTGAAGGAAGTGGGTCAAGTTTTTGAGAATCCTTCATGGCATCTTTTGTCTCCCTTGAACATGGCACCTATTTGCATCTCGTATTACAGTTGGGTAATATGCTTGTCTCTGATTCATACTAATTTCATGTGTTGCCATAATTTTTCGTCTAGTCGAAGAGTTCTCTTTTGTCGTCACATTACATTTTGGTACTCGTCGATTCAATTTTTCCAAGTCAGTTGTCATGCCTCATCATGTTTAGGGGAATTTTCACTTCAAACCATCCATCTGCAGTATTACCAGTTTCCATTTCCTGTGTCAGTCCATACTCATTTGATTCACCATCTTACATCACTTTCCTATGTCAATTTCATGTCGTTGATGGGGGATACATCAAGGCCCTTCTTCGACAAGTCTTTTCCTGTCGACTTCAACACATTATCCAGGACTTAGACTTAGAAAAAAATTATTACCTTTGGACCTTCATGCCTCAATGGAAGGCCTCCTCACTTCCGACGGTGGGTTTACATCATTGACCTCTAATCGGATGATTCCATGAATGTTCGACTTCAACTCATATTTTCACATTCGTTGGATTTTACTAGGGTAGCTTGGGAGTAATTGACATCATTGGTGATTTCCCTCGCACTTGTTAATGGTTTACCTCAATGACCAGTAATCAAGTGGTTTCTACCATGTTTGACATCAAAACATCTATTCACATGGCTAGATTCGTACCATGTTGGGATTGGGACGAAGACCCTGGGTTGAGAATTCACTATGTTAAACTGCGTTTCCTAGGTGGCATAGTAGATTATTTGAGCATGTTGATATATAGACTATCACATAGATCCACATTGTATTGGTCCATGTCTATGTTTTATCATCTCATAGCTCCACTGAGTATTTTTCATGGTTACGATCAGTTCATGTCATGGAGATATGGATCCACATTGTATCTTTGGTGGTCATATCCTTAGTCAATATTTTTCATGGATCCGCGATGTATTGGTCGGCGACCATGCTTTGAGTCATCTAATATTCCGAGCATAGGTGTGCCTCCCTCAGAAATGGAATATATATTAATATTGTTTGATGGTTGTTTGCATCTTCTTCCAGGTTCTCCAACTCCACACCCTTGCATTAAATATTTGTAAAGTGTTTCAACCATCATTCTCTCTTCTGACCTCACACTTTAGGGGGAATTCTGTTACACATGAAATTTTCACACGTAGGTACCTCACCCTAAGTGTCGTAAAGTGTCATATAAGTGTCTCATACACCTCGACACCATGGAATAACCTATGTCACAATCCCTAGTCAATGTGGAGGAGGGATATATTACATTAAGGTCAAAATACCAAGTGCACATGAATTATTATTAATATTCATGAAAAATAAATTAATTAAATGTGAGAATCCACCTCATATTTGGTTTCCTATTTTTTAGGGAAGGTGGAGAATCTCATGGATGGTTGAAATATTTCCTCCTTAAAATCCTTGAGACATATCTCCTCCCTAAAATCCTTAATAAATATTTTCTCCCTAAATATCTTAGAGATCCATTTTTTAGTGGATGTGATGAGATATCCTCTCCATGTTGGTTAAGCCTCCAAATCCTATATAATGAGGGATTTTTATGGAGTAGGGAGGCATGGATAAGTTTAGAGATACCAAACTTATGATCTGATAAGGAAGATAGTGGAAGAAAATTGGAGGTATAAAAGTTATGGTATTGGGAGCTTTGTGCAAGGGGTGGATGAGGAGGACTTGGAGAGGCTGATACGACTTCATCAATGGTTTGTAAGTATCACTTTTGAGTTATCATTAATACATGTGCTTGGCCTATTTCCTTCAAGTTTGTGTACATTTTCATGGACTTGTCTCTTTGGATGAATCTAGCTTTAAACTAATCATGGTAGAATAGGAAGTATGTTTTGTCTTCGTTGTTCATTGGATTGCAGGACTTGTTAAAGGACTTGGAAATCAAACCCAAATTGTATTGAGTGAAGACAAACTTTGTAAAAAGGTACTCATACTTTCTTCCTCTTCTCTATTGACTAGTTTAGCTATGTTTAAAGGAAATTTAGTGTTCAGAGTTAGCACTTTTCTTTCTTGGTCATAGGGGTCTAAGATCCAAGAGGGAATTCACCTGTCCGCAGGGGAATTTTCCTACAACAATTTTCTTTCTTGGCGGACGACAAGATAGACATGTAATCCTTTAAGTTGGATTCCCAAGGTTTCTTGGGAATATGAAGAGGGGTATATAAGACTTTCTTATTGATGGTTGGCTTGGCAATGACACATGCAATGCAATATATGATATATTTGCTGATGTCTTGTCAAATTTTTGGCCAATACAAATGTTTCTGAAGAACAACCATGGTTTTCTCTATGCCAAAATGTCTTTCCACCTAACTGTAGTGGGATTCCCAAATCAGATTTACATGCTCACTTGTAGGAACATAGAGATGGCCCAGGTGGCATAAGATTCCATCCTGAATGTGAAAATTAGTGACAGTTGTTCCTGTACCCAAGAGACGATATGCGGTGGTGAAGTCAATCTTGATGATAACATTGGGGCCACTCAAAGGCTTTATGTTCACAAGAATGGAGCACAGTGGTGAGTGCAGCCATAGGGGACCAACTGAGGAATTCAATGAGATGATTGGAGATACCTGTCTTATAATTGATGTTGAGATGAAACTGTTGCAGGTAGGTGGAACACTTCTGATGGTGGTCATTCTAAAATTTCCCCTATGTGTGTATGAACTCCATAGGCCTGTGATCAGTGTGTATGATTGTCTCTTTCCCCAGAATGTAATGTTTCCATTGACAACGGGCTTGTAAAATGGAACACATTTCCTTGTCATAGGCGGGGTATTTCCAGACAATATCAAAGACTGTCTCACTATGGTATGCCACTAGATGCCCATGCTGAGTGAGAAATGTGCCCACAACATATTCATTTGAATCAGTCTCAATTGTGAATGGTTTTTGTAGATCGAGAAGGGAGAGTACCAGATCTGAGCACAAGTGATGCTTCATATCCTCAAATTCTTGTTGTTTCTCCTTCCCCCACATGAAATTATCCATACCACCTCCCTTGGTCACCTGGATGAGGGCCCATGTAATATGGGAGAATCCCAACATGAACCATTAGTATAATTTGGATAGCCCCAGAATGATCCGAAGCTTGATCAATGTGGTCAAGGTTGGCCATTCACAGATGACTTGGATCTTAGTTGGAACAACATGTACCCCATTCTCATAAAAAATGTATCCCAGGTATTGGACCCTGTTCATGCCAAAAGAACATTTTTTCAAGTTGGCATACAACTTGTGCTTCCATAGAGTGATCAAAATCTAATGAATATGCCACATGTGCTCTTCCCACATCCTGTTGAAGATGAGGATGTCATCCAAATATACCACCACAAAGGAGTTGGTGAAGGGTCTCAATACATCATCCATCAACCTCATGAAAGTGGTTGGTGCATTTTTTAAGCTAAAGGGAATGACTATCCATTCATAGAGACCTTATTTAGACTTGGAGGTTTTCTTCCATACATCAGTTGGTTTGATGGGAACTTGGTGGTAGCCAGACTTTAGGTCAATCTTGCTAAAGAAATTGCCCCCCTTGAGTTGGTCAAGAAGGTCATCAATCATGGGAATGGGGTAGCGGTTCCTGACTGTGATTTTGTTTAAGGCTCTGTAATCAATGCAGAGTCGCCAAGTCTCATCCTTCTTCTACACTAGTACAATCGAGCTTCCACAAGGGGAGGAGATGGGTCTTATGTGCCCCTTTTTAAAAATCTCTCGGATCTGATGCCTGATTTCATCATTTTCCATCAACGAGTTCCGATAGACTGGTCCATTAGGTAGAGGTTCACTAGGGGTCAAATCAATTGGATGCTTGACTTAGTAGTGTGTTGGTACCCCAATAGGCAAGGAGAAGATATCTCTATATTCTTCCATGATCCCATCCACTTTATTCTTCTGCAAAGAGAGGCATTGTGTAGAGGCCATAGATGTGGTGTCGACCTTTTTCTTACTATGAGAAAAGATCACAAGGAAGAAGAACTTCTTGTTCTATGAAATGACCTTACTGCATTGCTTAGCAGAGATTAAAGAAATAGTAGTGGGCGACGCTACCTCTGGGATCCGGTACAATTGTCTACCCAAAGTAATAATAACACTACGGGTTCTAGAATCATACACATCATGATGCTTTCAAAAATATGATTGTCTTAAAATAACATCACAAACTTCAAGGGTAGAAATATCACACAGTAACTCATCTTTGAAAGTCTTGATGTCATAGGGTAGTCGACACTGTTGGCTGACACAAAGATATCTTCCTTGGAGAATCCAATCGCTTGATGAACTCTACTGAAATCATGTTCTTCTGACTACCGCTTTCAAAAATGAAATGAATCAGAGCCCTCTTGAACCATATCTATGAGTGAAAGAGGCGTTCCCCTTCCTCTGGTTCTTCTGGTTCGCTCGACAGGACTTTGGTGGTAGCGACAATGGAACTGGGTTAAACATCGATAATAAACTTCCCTCCTTTAGGATTTGACTCAGAATCAGAATCGACCTCTGAATCGAAATCCTTCAGCTCGACCATAAGGGACTTCTTGGAGTGACATTCTTTGGTGTTGTGCCAAGGAATTTTATGATACTCACACCATTTTCCCGTGTCCTTCTTCATCTTATCATTTCCATTGTTATGTTGCGACTTGGATTGGTTGCCCTAAGAGAAACCATCTTGAATTGGTCCCTTTCTATGTGGGTTGGGGCTGCCTTTTCCCTTCTTCGACTGTGAGGGGTTTACAGATCCAAACTCTCGTCGTTTCTTCTTAAATATTTTCTCTATCTTGATAGTGTATCTATAATTCATTCCCAAAGAGGCAATTTCCATGAAATCCATTTATGTTTGAATGTATCTATGCAAACGACCATGGTATTTGAGCACCAGATGATGCGTAAATTCTTTGATACTCAATTTGGTGCGTAGAGTATGGAAAATATTGGTGAAATTTGGTACTATCTGGTCCCTTTCTTATCATAGGTGGTCCATCTGGTGTACTAGTCCTCGTAGCTTCCAACAGGGTAGTACTGTTCTTTAATGGCATCCTGGAAGGAATCCCATGTAGGATCCACCACTAACATTGTATATTCCTCCATGAACCTTTGCTCATAATAAGTATCCCACCAATCTTTAACATGAGGAACGACCTTGAGGAGTGCAAAAGTGATATTTTCCCTATCGAAAAAATTGTGGACCAAAAAATATCCTTTGAGTAGATTCAACCATTTATCTACAACATCCACATCTATCAGTCCTTCAAATAATGGAATATAAAATTTACCTGTACCTTGAAGGGGGTTGCATGGCCGCTTGATGAATATGCTTCTCCTGTGGGAAAACATCGAAAGATCTATGTGAAGTTGTCCATCATTTCATTTCTTTTTCATGTGAGGGATTTCTTGAGTAACATTTTAATAGGATCTCTTGATCCATCATATTTCTTTTCATCCACCATGGGTTGTTTTTAGGCTCGGTGTGACCGATTTGGTAATGGCTTGATTGGTTTGAGTCCCAACTTCTTGTACCCATATCTTGTCGGGGACATGCACAAAGAAAAATAAATGAAGAGAAGACCTCTCAGATACCACTGTTATCCACATTTTTGGTCATCGGGATGATGTCATGATAGTATCGTGATAATAGGAAGTC
>JZKD02S0088228.1:347702-361951 GCA_000966675.3 Picea glauca | reverse complement strand
CTCTATATATATATATATATTATATTTTATTTTATCTGTATTAGCTTAACCAACGTGGTCCATTTTTAGGTATTTTTTTAATTTTGAACATGATCAAAATTTATGGTTCTGGATTTCATTGTTTTAAGTTCAAAGTCTTTATCATTTTTCATTGAAATAGTTTGTTCTGTGCATACGTAGCAATGGAATTTCATTCCAAAAAATGATATTTTGGCGTCTATGCAATGATTAACAAATTTTGTATGATATTGTAAAAATTGAATAACATAGTGCTAGGTCCTTTCTCGAGACTTTCTTTCCATGTCTATGTTTTGTTTTAATTTTGACCATGATAAGAATTTTTAGTTCTGGATTTAATTGTTTTAAGTTCGGAGTTTCAAAATTCCTCTTCTTTTGGATTTTCCATCTCCTACTCTATATTCAAATGGTCTTGTCTGAGATTTGCTGAAAGAAGAAGGCATACTAGTGACTAGATTGTGATATACTATTATCAATTTCAACATTATGCACAAGGAACCTTTGTCGTTGGGGAAAATATACCCTATTTTCTTTTTGCAAAACCTAAGTTGCGAACACTTTACATTGTTTCCCACACATCATAACATCCACACACTTTGCATTGTTTCCTCCTCAAATCCACTTTGATACGTGTTACATTGCTTCCTCTATATCTTTACCTCTAAATACTTCCTTTTACTAAGTTCTATGCCAGATGTTTTTAGTTGTTTTTTATAATAAACATTGTTACTTGAAATATATTCAACTCAACAATTTATTTTTAAGTTAAAAATATGCATAGAAGAATTTTGTTTACTTTATATACCTATTTTTTATAATAAATATTGTTACTTAAAATAAATACAAGTATCCAGAGTTAGTGTTGCAAACTTAGAAAATGAGATTTTCATAAATCAATCAGTTATCATGAAAATTACATCGCTAGACATAATCAATACTATTGAACGATTCAAAGCACAGAGTTGCAATTTGCAGTAAAGCAAGAGGATGAGTGATATGAATCAACAACACAAGGGTTGAAACTAGATTTAGTTGGTCATAGTACACATATGCTTGACATGCAGATGCCCAGAACATATGCTAAGTGGATGATATGTGTTTGTGAATATATACCTATGTCGAAGATATATATGTCAAACACTTCACTTATTTACAAAGTTTTCTTCAACATTGAACAATTTACCTTTTTTCCTATTTTTTACAAAATTTTATGCAAAATGTTTTCGCTACAAGACTTCAAAATGTTTAGAAACAAAATTGGCATAAATGAGTTAGTTATCAAGCAAATTATATTGTTGGTCAGAATCTGTGCGATGGAACTAATGGACATGTAGAGTTATGAAGTGTGAGAGTGTAAGAGGATGACTGTTATGAATTATCCACACAAGGGTTCAAATTACACTAGAGCTTTCCTGTGCAGATGTGTGGAGGATATATCTGTTGGGATGATGTCTCTTTGCGCAACAAATATCTGTATGGTAGATATATATGTTTAACACTATTTTTGTTTGTTAAGCATATGCATAAAAGAATTTTGTGAACTATTAAAAGTGTGGAGTTGCGAAGTGCAGGAGTGGGGGATGATGAGTGATATCAATTATCCATAAAAGGCTTCAAATTAGACTAAGGCTTGGCTATGTGAATGATATGTCTGTGCATACATTTAGGGGATATGCCTTGCTTTAAGCAATTCCAATGTGCACATACTTTGCATAATAACATTTTGTTTACTTTATATACCTATTTTTTATAATAAACATTGTCACTCAAAATAAATACAAGTATCCAGACTGAGTGCTGCAAACTTAGAAAACCAAATTTCCATTAATCAATTAGTTATCATGCAAATTACATCGTTGGTCAGAATTGATACTATTGAACTATTGGAAATATGAAATTGCAAACTGCGAGAAAGCAGGGGGATGGGCGATATGAATCAACAATACAAGGATTCAAGCTAGATTATGTTGGTTGTATGATGCATATCCCAATGTTGAAGCCTAGAACATATAGTTGTGCAGATGATATGTGTGTGTCAAAGATATATATCTGTCGAAGATCATATATATGTCAAACACTTTACTTATTTACAAAGTTTTCTTCGACATTGAACAATTTTCCATTTTCCTATTTTTTACAAAATTTTATACAAAATATTTTCAGTGCAAAGACTTCAAAATGTTTAAAAATGAAGTTTCCATAAATGAGTCAGTTATCAGGAAAATTACATTGTTGGTTAGAATTTGTGCGATGGAACTATTGGACGTGTGGAGTTGCGAAGTTCGAGAGTGCAGGACGATGAATATTATGAATTATCTACAAAAGCGTTGAAACTACATCAGAGCTTTCCTATGCGGATGTGCAGAGGATATATTTTTTCAGATGATGTCTCCATGCCCAACAAATATATGTCTGGTAGATATATCTGTTCAATAATATTATTTTAGCTAAGCATATGCATAAAATAATTGTGTGAACAATTAAAGTGTAGAGTTGTGAAGTACATGAGTGTGGGGAGGATAAGTGATATCAATTATCCACAAAAGGCTTCAAATTATACTAGGTCTTGGCTGTGCGAAGGATATTCCTGTGCAGATGTCTAGGGGATATGCCTTGATTTCCACAATTCTAACCTGTACATACTTTTCATTAGTTCTTGCGAATCCTAATCTCCAAGGACATTACATTGTTTCCCTCATATACTAACCTCCCCATTGAACATTTCACTTATTAGTCCCTACCGCAAGCCTGAGACTATGGCAATCAGTTTTACGTTGACCATAATTTTGTTTTTGCATTGACAAAACAATATCGCTTTTTTTTAATGTAGTTTAACTTTTTTACAAGTAATAAATTTTTTATTCTTAGATTTTGATTGGTCCTTGAAAACAATAACTTATTGTTGGGCTAGTGATGGGAAATTACAGGTGTGAAACTGGTGCATGTACGGGTGCATAACTAGTGCACGTACATGTGCGGAACATGTGCATGTACGAGCCTCAAAGTGATGCATATACGAGTCTCAAAGTTCCAATACCATCTTGGTTTCCAAATATTTCTACAGTGTCAGTTGGGGAGATATTTAAAATTGGGGATACATATATATGTGTGTGTGTGTGTGTGTGGAATACATGTATAAAGTTTATTATACATATTCAACACACACACACACTGTCACATACCCACTACGAAAACCTAGAATTTTTGTCTTTTCTTCGAGGGACAGAATCCCCGAATTTCTATGGGGCTTAGTGCAGACCATCCCTTCCCTTATCCTCCTCCATGTGATCGTTGGCTATGACCACAGGCCTCACCAAAAAGGTGCTTCTAGCTTTCACATTTCGAGATTTCTGTGTGTGAGCTCTCCCCGGCTCCCTGTCCCTTGAAATGTCGAAACCCGAAATGGGGTTAACGAGCTCCTTGGCTCCCCTTTTTCCTACTCCATGCGACCACCTCAGTGAACACACGCTAACACCAAATGGTGCTACTGGAACTCGACTTTCGAGATTCTTGTTGCAAGGAACCCTTGTTCCTTCAATCCCCGAAACCTGAAAGCGTGGTATCATCTGGATCTACAGTCCATATCGTTGACTTGATCAACGACCCAGATTAAATCCCAACATTCTACCTTTCAGGATTTTGGTGGGGTCTTCACTCTTATTTCCCCGATCTCCAGAACCCCAACAGCTTTAGATCTTCCCCACGCTTCCTCTACAAATGGATGGTCTAGATTCTTTTGGGACCCGAAATGTCGATTCCCGAGTTTAGACTCTTGATTAACTGCTAGTGCCTACCTCCTCCTTCTACCAAATGACCCTGTCCTGTGACCTTGTGTCCACATGAATTTAGCTCCCTTATTCTGGAGGGCAGTGATTGGACAACCAATCTTGGAGAATCCTTTTATAAATCTCCTATAGTATCCTGCTAAGCCCATAAAGGATCTGATATCCGAAACGTCCTTTAGGGTAGGACATTCCATGATAGACCGGATTTTGTCAGGGTCTACTGTTAGTCCTTTTTCAGATATGACATGGCCGAAGTAATGTATTTTCTTCTGGAAAAAGTCGCACTTGCTAAATTTGGCATAGAGCCGATGTTCTTTTAGCACTTGAAGCACAAGTCTAAGATGTTCCTCATGTTCCTCTCTATTATTGGAGTAAATTAATATATCGTCAATAAAAACCAGTACAAATTTGTCTAGGAATTTGCTAAGCACATTGTTCATTAAACACATAAAAGTGGTAGGGGCATTGGTTAATCCAAATGGTACTACCACAAACTCATAGTGACCATATCTCGTCCTGAAGGAATTTTTGTGGATGTCTTCACCCTTGATTCAGACTTGATGGTATCCAGATCTCACGTCAATCTTTGAGAAGATGGAAGCACCTCCCAATTGATTGAACAAGTCATCAATCCGGGGTAAGGGGTACTTGTTCTTTATGGTTACCTTATTGAGATATCTATAATCTATGCATAGTCGGAGGGTACCATCTTTCTTCTTCACAAACATAACTGGTGCTCCCCATGGGGAAATGCTGGGCCAGATATAGCCTTTGTCCATCATTTATTTTAGTTGTAATTTAAGCTCAACTAGCTCAGGTGTGCTCATCCTATAGGGTGTCCTAGACACGGGCACTGCTCCTGGTGCAAGTTCTATTGATAAGTCAATGTCCCTTCTCGGAGGTAAACTCGGTACCTCTTCGGGAAACACATCTCTATATTCTCTTAGTGTGGGGTGGTCTTTGAGGCTTGGTTTGTAATATTCAACTGATTCCAAAACCTGTATTGCATATAGTGGACATCCCTTTCTGCAATACTTTCTCATTTGAAGGGCTGATATTCGTCTCACCGAGACAGGTTTTTGGATCCCTTGAAGGGTTATCCTTCTTCCTTCTTCACTTAAACATTCTAAGGTTTTATGGTAACAGTCCAGTCTGGATTTATATGTGGCTAGCCAGTCCATACCAATAAACAGGTCATATGATCCTAGGGGTAGTATGTTAAGGGTTGCTTGGGTGGGAAATTCACCCATAGTGATTTGGCAAGCTAGTATGACCTCCGCTACCTTTCTTTTGGTGCCAGTGGCTAACTGTACCAACCATGGCTTGGCGTGTTTATATGGCTATAATTTACACTTATCGACAACCTTAGGAGCTATATAACTCAAATTTGAACCAGGGTCAATTAGAATAGACACTAGATGGTTGGTGATCGTACCTTCCATCTCCACCACTGAAGCTTGGTGGTCATCTTGTTTATTATCCACGACTGCATAAATTTGTGGCATACTCCTGGCCATGTCATTGATGGTGGTAGCTTCTTGAAAATTTTAAATTCTCTGACTGTTCTGTTGCCGGTGCGGGCAGTCCCTCAGTAGATGTTCTTCTCCACAACCCCAACATTTCAAGGGTTTTCTCTTTGGGTTATCAATATTTCCTGGGGTAGATCCAAAAGGTTTATTTCCACTCTGGGAGGGGAAATTCTGTTGGTGTACACTTCGGGTTAGGAAGCTCATCCTTGAGTCCTTTTTATAGTTTTTAAATATTGGGGATTTAAACCCCTTTTTCTAGAATCTCAAACTATTCTTCTGCTTTTATGTAGGGTACGTACCTCATCAACTCGAGGAATCTGCTGACATATTCCTCTATGGTGAGTTGCCCCAGCTTGAGTTCATAGAATTATTTAGTCTTTTTGTCGAAATACTTTTTCGACAGATACTTCTTCCTGATGTATTTCTCAAACCGTTCCCAAGATAGGTCTTCTTCGTGAATCTCTTTTTTGTTCTTAAGGTCTTCCCACCAAATGGAAGCCTTTCCATTCAGGTTGAAAGTGGCTAGTCGGGACTTCAAGTTTTCTGAGAAGTCATGGACTCTGAAATACTTCTTTAGTCCAAGAAGCCATGCCTCCACTTCCTCTCTCTTCTTTATTTCATCGTTGAAAGACGGTGGTTTGGCCTTCTTGAATTCTTCAAGATTATGATTTTTGGAATGATTACACTTCTTCCATTTTCTTCGGGAATAAGAACTAGTTCTTCTACTAGAAGATTCCTCAGAGTCACCAGTTTCCTTTCCAGAGGAATCGTCCGACGCTTGTCCCTTATCTCTGGGGTGGACTTTTCTCGAGGTTCTCTCCCAGTGTGGCCACTTAAAATACCATGTTTCTGTATCCCAGGTGGGCTTCGACTTCTCTTTGTCTGTCGTTGGTCCGCGTGACTGGTGTTAGGTTCATGGTGCAATTGTCTTTGTATGTCGGATAAGCTCTGCAGCAAGATTGCATTAATCTCTATTTTCTTTTCTTACTCTTTTATCAACCTCTCGTTGTCGGCCTTGCAGCTCTGTAGTTCGACCATGAGGCTCCTCACAGTCTCATCTAGATCTGGAGGGGTCTCCACCGCTCTCCTTTTGTCAGACTCTTCGTCTCTATTGTGGGAGCCATCCCCCACTTCATGGTGTGTCACCATTCTATGCGTCTGCAGTTTCCTGTGGTTGATCATCTGCTTGTTGTGCAGGAAAAACACTTGTTGTTAGTCAACATTATATTCATTCACAATCAACGCCTAATTCATATTTTTCAAATGCATACACATAACATGAATTTTCATTCTTAACTTCGGCTTTTGATAAAGGGGGTTAGGATAGAGAGTTACTCCTTTTAAGATTACTTCAAATGAAGTTTCTACGCAACTCATCCATGAGCCCAAGCAGGCCAAGAGTTGTAACCATGCTTTGATACCAATTTGTCACATACCCACTACGACAACCTAAATTTTTCGTCTTTTCTTTGAGGGACAGAGTCTTAGAATTTCTATGGGGCCTAGCACAAACCATCCCTTCCCTTATCCTCCTCCATGTGATCGTTGGCTATGACCACAGGCCTTACCAAAAAGGCGCTTCCAGCTTTCGCGTTTCAGGATTTCTGTGTGCAAGCTCTCCCCGACTCCCTGTCCCTTGAAATGCTGAAACCCAAAATGGGGTTAACGAGCTCCTTGGCTCCCCTTTTTCCTACTCCATGCGACCACCTTAGTGAAAAGACGCTAACACCAAATGGCACTACTGGAACTCGACTTTCAAGATTCCTGTTGCAAGGAACCCTTGTTTCTTCAATCCCCGAAACCCGAAATCCAGGTATCATACGGATCTACGGTCTAGATCATCGACTTGATCAACGACATGGATTAAATCCCGACATTCTACCTTTCGGGATTTTGGCAGGGTCTTCACTCCTATTTCCCCGATCTCCAGAAACCCGACGACTTTAGATCTTCACCACGCGTCTTCTACAAATGGACGGTCCAGATTCTTTCGGGACCCGAAATATCGATTCCTGAGTTTAGACCCTTGATTAACTACTAATTCCTACCTCCTCCTTCTACCACATGACCCTATCCTGTGACCTAGGGGTCATCCACAGAGCATGTCGGGGTTTTGTATACCGGGATTTCGCGACTTGCGAAGACTTGTCTTTCCCTCTGGTTTTTCGGATGCCGAAACGTCGAAACTTATTCACACTAAAATGACTCATCCACAGAGCGTGTCGAGGTTTCATATACCGGGATTTCATGACTTGCAAAGATGAGGGGTCCTTCCCTTTGGTTTCCCAGATGCCAAAACGCCGAAACTTATTCACACTAAATTGGCTCATCCATAGAGCGCATCGGGGTTTCGTATACCAGGATTTTACGACTTGCGAAGATGAGGGGTCTTGCCCTCTAGTTTCCCGAATGCCAAAACGCCGAAATTTATTCACACTAAACCAATAGTCCAGATCACTCATGAATCAACAACCACGATCACGTCACGATTTCGCGAATCATGAGTTTGTGCAGTCTTACCCTTTGACCACTCCAAGTCGCGAGTTAGCGAAATGCTACCCAACTTCCACGTATCTTGTGCTGATGGACAGTTCCGAATACTTTGGGACTTTCAGGACTTCGTTGAGTCCACTCTCCTGCTTATGCAAGGGTTAAGATCGACAGTTAATAGAGCTCTGACAGATCCTTGGATCTACGGTCCTGGATCCCATCACTACTTGCGAAGGCTGAAGGGGTCGAGGTATTAATGCATGCACTCCTCCTCTAGATCCATCGGTCTTGACAAATCTGGGGTATTTCCGAAAGGATTCCGACTGTTCGTCTACCAAACGACGGGGTATTCTCTTTTGATAAATGGGACTCGGTATCCTTTTTGAGCTTGATTCACGAGATTCAACCTCTCGGGGCTTCGAACTCCCACGACTTAGAAACCTGAGAGAACTACTCTTTCTTGTACAAGGTTTCCAGACCCAGGTCATCTGGACCTTCAGATGATTCTTGGGTAATTGTCCCTAGGATTGGTGACCTAACTGAGATGCCTTCCTAATTCACCGAGCTATGACCTTTGTGACTAGGGTAAAGTAAACTCGTGGGTTTGCTATAACGGTAGTCTTTTCAAGGAACTCACTTCGACTCTGAAATGTGAGGAAACTCCCCCCAAAAAGGTGCCTTCGGGAAATTAAACCAGGACAGAGCACGAGTCAAGTAGATGGGACAATTCTCAAGAGAAGAGACTCGTATTATGAACTTATTCATTCTATACATAAATCGATTATGGTCATATATAAGTATAGGCATGCATCCATTATTCCCAATCAAAACACAAGGCAATCACTTCTATACAGAAACCATTTATGAGCGTATAAACATGAGCATGCATCTAGGATATTCAATTCAAAATATAAGACATAAACACTTATCAGAAACACCAAGCGTGATGCGACTGCTGAGAGGGGTGCTCGTTTCCACCCAACCATAGGCTCAGTGACTCCAAACGGATTTACAACTAGCCATCCCCAAGCTAGACCATGATGCTTGAGATTTAGTCTCCTACTTCCAGCTCAATGAAAGTCAAGGATGAAGGTTACTCTCCTCCTCCTCTGTTCAGAACTCCCTGTATTTCCAGAGTTCCTCCCAGTTCTCTTCCACAATCCCTATCGCGCGTGTTCTCTCTTCCTGTTCCCACACTTCCTTTCTTTCCTTTTCTGCAAGATTGCGTGTGCCACAAATTTCCCCGTCCATGGTTAGGTCTGAGAGCTTCTATGGATGGGAGGTTTGCCCCCATCCCCTCATTAACTCTTAAGGAGCCTCCCCACCTACCATCCTGATGGGTAATTCATTCCAGGGTCAGAGAGTTGCTCTTGGTCTTTGAGCAAGTAAAAACCAGTACGATATTGGTTCGGTGGAAGTTAATGCAACCATTCCAAGTCCCTTCCACCATATCTCATTATCCATTGTGGTCTCTTTTAGCACATCCCCTCCTAGCAGTCATGCAACTCGTATTCATAACATAATTTACATTCATCAACCTTTTATACAAAGGTCTGTCAAATTAAACATTCACATCTTTGGGTTTTCCATAGTTCTTGGCCAATATAGTTATTTTTACAAGCTGGGGGAAACATGGTGTTACAATTCCCTCCCCCTTAAAGGAACATCGTCCTTGATGTTCTATCTATCCATATGACATGTATGTACATAATTAAAAATCGGATATGCATGTTTCATGGCATCTTCCATTTTCCATGTAGCCTCATCTGGGCCAAAATGTTTCCACTGCACCTTGACTTGTGCAATGGTTCGGTTCCTGAGTGGGGTTTCCTCTCTGTCCAGTATGCATTGAGGCTCTGGTAGGTATTCTCCCTCCGGTTCCACCTGGATCACAAACCAGTCAATTATATGATTAGAATCATGTACATATTTCTTCAATAATGAAACATGGAAAACATTATGTGATTTTACTGTGGGAGGAAGTGCTAGCCTATAGGATACATGTCCCACTCTATCTAGAACTTCAAAGGGTCCAAAATACCGAGGTGCCAACTTGGCACAAGCTCTCATCCTTAGGGAACTCTTTCTGGGCCTAACTCTGAGATATATGTGGTCTCTCATCTTGAATTCTCTTGGAGTTCTCTTTCAGTCGACGTAACTTTTCTGTCTGTTCTGAGTGACCTTTAGATTTTGTTTTATCTGAATCACTTGTTGTTCCATTTATTTCAACATGTCAATTCCAATAGTAATTCTGTTTACTAGGTTACTCCAACTGACTAGAGTGTTGCATGACCTACCATAGAGGACTTCAAAAGGACTCATCTTCAGGGATTCTTGGTAGCCATTGTTGTAGGCGAATTCCACTAGTGGCAGGTAATCTTCCCACTTTTTGGGTTGATGCATTACATGCATCCTTAGAATTTCTTATAATATTTGGTTCACTCTTTTTGTCTGTCCATCGGTTTGAGGATGATAGGTTGTGCTAAACATAATTTGGTCTCTAGATCAGCCATCAAGGATTTCCAAAAGTTGGAAGTAAATTTTGTGTCTCTGTCAGACACGATCTTTTTAGGCATACCATGTAGTCTGGATATCTCCTTCATGAATATGTTGGCGATGTCTATTGCCTTGCAAGTCAACTTGATGGGGATAAAATGAGAGAACTTGCTTAGTTTATCGACCACTACCATGATGGCGTTATTCTGTTTGGTCGATGTTGGTAATCCGGTGATGAAGTCCATGGAAATGGTTTCCCATTTCCATTCGGGGATTGGTAGAGGTTGTAATAATCCTGTTGGGTGTCGATGTTCTCCTTTAACCTATTGGAATTCTATGCATTTGGCTAAGTACTCAGCTATTTCTTTCTTCAATCCAGGCCAATAGAGTTGTTTATTGGTGGCCGTGATCATCTTCTGGTATCCTGGATGACCAGTATATGGTATTTTATGTAGTTCATCCATTATGAAATTCTTCAAGTCGTCACAATTTGGAATATACAATCTGTTTCTGTAAGTTAGTAGGCCTCCATCTATCATCTGGTAGCTTTCATACTTTATCCCTGTGGGTTCCTGCTCTAGGTACAAGGTTACGGTCTGGAAGAATGTGTTTGTTTCTTGTGCATTATTAACTCTTTCCCTGATGTTGGTCTCGCAGGTGCTCACTGCTGCCAGATGAATTGTTTTCATACTTTTGCTAAGGTCATCGACCACCTTATTTTCATTTCCCTTGATATGTTTGATTTCGAAATGAAACTCACTAAGAAGGGCCATCCACCTAGCTTGTCTAGTATTGAGTTTTGGTTGGTCAAACAGATGTCGCAATCCACAGTGATCTGTCATGAGTACGAATTTCCTTCCCAGGAGGTAATGCCTCCACATTTTCAAGGCATGCACTATGGCGGCCAACTCTAGATCATGGGTCACATAATTGGCTTCGTGCTCATTCAATTTTCAGGATTCATAGCAGACTACACTTCCTTCTTGCATAAGGACTCCCCCAAGCCCTTCCTTACAAGCATCTGTGCACATGAGGAAGTTGTTTTCGGGATCAACGATCTTTAGCATGGGTGCATGGGTTAGAAGGTGTTTAAGGGATTGAAATATTTCTTCACATTCTTGTGTCGACGTGAATTTAGCTCCCTTCTTCTGGAGGGCAGTGATTGGAAAACCAATCTTGGAGAATCCTTTTATAAATCTCCTATAGTATCCTGCTAAGCCCATAAAAGATTTGATATCCGAAACGTCCTTTGGGGTAGGTCATTCTATGATAGACTAGATTTTGTCAGGGTCTACTACTACTCCTTTTTCAGATATGACATGGCGCAAGTAATGTATTTGCTTCTGGAAAAAGTCGCACTTGCTAAATTTGGCATATGATGTTCTCTTAGCACTTGAAGCACAAGTCTAAGATGTTCCTCATGTTGCTGTCTATTCTTGGAGTAAATTAATATATCGTCAATAAAAGCCAGTACAAATTTGTCTAGGAATTTGCTGAGCACATTGTTCATCAAGCACATAAAAGTGGCAGGGGCATTGGTTAATCCAAATGGTACTACCACAAACTCATAGTGACCATATCTCGTCCTGAAGGCAGTTTTGTGGATGTCTTCACCCTTGATTCGGACTTGATGGTATCCAAATCTCAAGTCAATCTTTGAGAATATGGAAGCACCTCCCAATTGATTGAACAAGTCATCAATCCAGGATAAGGGGTACTTGTTCTTTATGGTTACCTTATTGAGCTGTCTATAATCTATGCACAGTCGGAGGGTACCATCTTTCTTCTTCACAAACAGAACTGGTGCTCCCCATGGGGAAATGCTGGGCCGGATATAGCCTTTGTCCATCATTTCTTTTAGTTGTAATTTAAGCTCAACTAGCTCGGGTGTGCTCATCCTATAGGGTGTCCTAGACACGGGCACTGCTCCTGGTGTAAATTCTATTGAGAAGTCAATGTCCCTTCTCGGAGGTAAACCCGACACCTCTTCCGAAAACACATCTCTATATTTTCTTAGTGTGGGGTGGTCTTTGAGGCTTGGTTTGCCATCTTCAACTGATTCCAACACCTGTATCACATATAGTGGACATCCCTTTCTGCAATACTTTCTCATTTGAAGGGATGATATTCGTCTCACTGAGACAAGTTTTTGGATCCCTTGAAGGGTTATCCTTCTTCCTTCTTCACATACACATTCTAAGGTTTTATGGTAACAGTCCAGTCTGGCTTTATATGTGGCTAGCCAGTCCATACCAATCAACAGGTCATACGATCCTAGGGGTAGTATGTTAAGCGTTGCTTGGGTGGGGAATTCACCCATATTGATTTGGCAAGCTGGTATGACCTCCGCTACCTTTCTTTTGGTTCCAGTCGCTAACTGTACCAACCATGGCTTGGCGTGTTTATATGGCTGTAATTTACACTTATCAATAGCCTTAGGAGCTATATAACTCAAATTTGAACCTGGGTCAATTAGAATAAATACTAGATGGTTGTTGATCGTACCTTCAATCTCCACCACTGAAGCTTGGTGGTCATCTTGTTTATTATCCACGACTGCATAAATTTACGACATACTCTTGGCCATGTCATTGACGGTGGTAGCTTCTTGAAAGTTGTAAATTCTCCGATTGTTCTATTGCCGGTGCGGGCAGTCCCTCAGTAGATGTTCTTCTCCACAACCCCAACATTTCAATGGTTCTCTCTCTGGGTTATCAATATTTCTTGGGGTAGATCCAAAAGGTTTATTTCTTCTCTGGGAGGGGAAATTCTGCTAGTGTACACTTTGGGTTGGGAAGCTCGTCCTTGAGTCCTTTTTATAGTTTTTAAATCTTGGGGATTTAAACCCCTTTTTATGGAATCCCAAACTATTCTTCTGCTTTTATATAGGGTACGTACCTCAACAACTCGAGGAATCTGCTGACATATTCCTCTATGGTGAGTTGCCCCAGCTTGAGTTCATAGAATTCTTTAGTCTTTTCGTTGAAATACTTTTCGGACAGATACTTATTCCTGAAGCATTTCTCAAACCGTTCCCAAGATAGGTCTTCTTCGTGAATCCCTTTTACGTTCTTAAGGTATTCCCACCAAATGGAAGCCTTTCCATTCAGGTTGAAAGTGGCTACTCAGGCCTTCAAGTTTTCTGAGAAGTCATGGACTCTGAAATACTTCTTTAGTCGAAGCAGCCAAGCCTCCGCTTCCTCTCCCTTCTTTATTTCACCGCCAAAAGAGGGTGGTTTGGCCTTCTTGAATTCTTTGAGATTATGATTTTTGGAATGATTTCGCTTCTTCCGTTTTCTTCGGGAATAAGAACTAGTTCTGCTACTAGAAGATTCCTCTGAGTCATCAGTTTCCTTTCTAGAGGAATCGTCCGACGCTTGTCCCTTATCTCTGGGGTGGACCTTTCTCGAGGTGCTCCTCCCAGTGTGGCCACTTAAAAGACAATGTTTCTATATCCTATGTGGGCTTCGACTTCTCTTTGTCTATCGTTGGTCCGCGTGACTGGTGTCAGGTCCATGCTGCAATTGTCTTTGTATGTTAGATAAGCTCTGCAACAAGATTGCATTAATCTCTATTTGTTTTTCTTGCTCTTTTTCCAACCTCTCGTTGTCTTCCTTGCAGCTCTGTAGTTCGACCATGAGGCTCCTCACAGTCTCATCTAGATCTGCAGTGTAAATTCTAACCTTGTACAATATCTACTGCAAACTGATATTAAGAAAAGAACAGAAAAGATACAATGTCAAATACAAACATTACACAAAGATTTTTCACCTGGAAACCCAAACCGAGAAAACCAACATATATTATATTCATACGTTGTTTACAATACAATATACATATAGGAGCCAGCGGCATCCAAAACCCTAACCCAATGACCTGGATTAGTCCAAAACCCTAATTCCTTAACCGAAAATAGAAAACCATCGGCAAA
>JZKD02S0088228.1:320262-342461 GCA_000966675.3 Picea glauca | reverse complement strand
ACGATACTACTCGTGCAAAGAATATAACACATACCCAACATGCAAGGGTCTCCACCGCTCTCCTTTCATCAGACTCTTCGTCTCTATTGTGGGAGACATCCCCCACTTCGTGGTGCGTCACCATTTTATGCGTCTGCAGTTTCCCGTGTTGATCGTCCGCTTGTTGTGCAGGAAAAACACTTGTTGTTAGTCAACATTATATTCATTCACAATCAACGCCTAATTCATATTTTTCAAATGTATACACATAAGAGGAGTTTTCATTCTTAACTTCGGCTTTTGATAAAGGGGGTTAGGATAGAGAGTTACTCCTTTTAAGAGTACCTCAAATGGAGTTTTTGCGCAACTCGTCCATGAGACCAAGCAGACCAAGTGTTGTAACCATGCTCTGATACCAATTTGTCACATACCCACTATGACAACCTAGATTTTTCATCTTTTCTTCGAGGGACAGAATCCCCAAATTTCTATGGGGCCTAGCACAAACCATCCCTTCCCTTATCCTCCTCCATGTGATCGTTGGCTATGACCATAGGCCTTACCAAAAAGGCGCTTCCAGCTTTTTCATTTCGGGATTTCTGTGTGCGAGCTCTCCCCGGCTCCTTGTCCCTTGAAATGTCGAAACCCAAAATGGGGTTAACGAGCTCCTTGGCTCCCCTTTTTCCTACTCCATGCGACCACCTCAGTGAACAGATGCTAACACCAAATGGCGCTACCGAAACTCGACTTTTGAGATTCCTGTTGCAAGGAACCCTTGTTCCTTCAATCCCTGAAACCCGAAAGCCTGGTATCATCCGAATCTATGGTCCAGATCGTTGACTTGATCAACGGCTCAGATTAAATCCTGGCATTCTACCTTTCAATATTTTGGCAGGGTCTTCACTCCTATTTCCCCGATCTCTAGAACCTCGACAGCTTTAGATCTTCGCCACACGTCCTATACAAATGGATGGTCCAGATTATTTTGGGACCTGAAATGTCGATTTCGGAGTTTAGAACCTTGATTAACTACTAGCGCCTACCTCCTCCTTCTACCACATGACCCTGTCCTATGACCTAGGGCTCATCCACAGAGCGCGTCAGGGTTTCGTATACTGGGATTTCACGACTTGCGAATATGAGGGGTCTTACCCTCTGGTTTCCTGGATGCCGAAACGTCGAAACTTATTCACACTAAACCGACTCATCCATAGAGTGCGTCGGGGTTTCGTATACTGGGATTTCGCGACTTGCGAAGACAAGGGGTCTTGCCCTTTGGTTTCCTGGATGTCGAAATGTCGAAAGTTATTCACACTAAACCGATGGTCTAGATCACTCATGGATCAACGACCACGATCACGTCGTGATTTCGCGAATCGTGAGTTTGTGCGGTCTTACCCTTTGACCACTCCAAGTCGCGAGTCAGCGAAATGCTACCCAACTTCCACGTGTTCTGTGCCGATGGACGGTTCCAAATACTTCAGGACTTTCAGGACTTCGTCGAGTCCACTCTCCTGCCTATGCAAGGGTTAATATCGACGGTCAATAGAGATCCGACAAATCCTTGGATCTACGGTCCTGGATCCCATCGCTACTTGTGAAGGCTGAAGGGGTCGAGGTATTAACGCCTACGCTCCTCCTCTAGATCCATCGGTCTTGACAAATCTGGGGTATTTCTGAAAGGATTCCGACCGTTCGTCTACCAAACGATGGGGTATTCTCTTTTGATAAATGGGACTCGCTATCCTTTCTGAGCTTGATTCACGAGATTCAACCTCTCAGGGCTTCGAAATCCCACGACTTCGAAACCTGAGAGAACTACTCTTTCTTGTACAAGGTTTCCGGACCCAGGTCATCTGGACCTTTAGATGATTCTTGGGTAATTATCCCTATGCTTGGTGACCTGACTAAGATGCCTTCTTAATTCGCTGAGCTATGAACTCTGTGACCGGGGTAAAGTAAACTTGTGTGTTTGCTATAACGGTAGTCTTTTCAAGGAACTCACTCCGACTCTAAAATGTGAGGAAACTCCCCGAAAAAGGGTGCCTTCGGGAAATTAAACTAGGACAGAGCGCGAGTCAAGTAGATGGGACAATTCTCAAGAGAACGGACTCGTATTCTGAACTTATTCATCCTATACATAAAACGATTATGGTCATATATAAGTATAGGCATGCGTCCATTATTCCCAATCAAAACACAAGGCAATCACTTCTATACAGAAACCATTTATGAGCGTATAAACATGAGCATGCATCCAAGATATTCAATTCAAAATACAAGACAAAAACACTTATTAGAAACACCAGGCATGACGCGACTGTTGAGAGGGGTGCTCGTTTCCACCCAACCGTAGTCTTAGTGACTCCAAACGGATTTACCACTAGCCACCCCTGAGCTAGAACACAATGATTGAGATTCAGTCTCCTACTTCCAGCTCAACGGAAGTCAAGGACGAAGGTTACTCTCCTCCTCCTTTGTTCAGAACTCCCTGTATTTCCAGAGTTCCTCCTGGTTCTCTTCCGCGATCCCTATCGCACGTGTTCTCTCTTCATGTTCCCCACACTTCCTTTCTTGCCTTTTCTGCAAGATTGTGTGTGGCGCGAATTCCCCCATCCATGGTCAAGTCTGAGAGATTCTACGGATGGGAGGTTCGCCCCCATCCCCTCATTAACTCTTAAGGAGCCTCCCCACCTACCATCCTGATGGGTAATTCATTCCAGGGTCAGAGAGTTTCTCTTGGTCTTTGAGCAAGTAAAAACCAGTACGGTATTGGTTCGGTGGAAGTTAATGCAACCATTCTAGGTCCCTTCCACCGCCTCTCATTAGCCATCATGGTCTCTTTTAGCACATCCCCTCCCAGGAGTCATGCAACTCGTATTCATAACATAATTTACATTCATCGACCTTTTATACAAAGGTCCGTCAAATTAAACATTCACATCTTTGGGTTTGCCATAGTTCTTGGCCAATATAGTTATTTTTACAAGTTGGGGGAAACAGGGTGTTACACACACACACACACACACACACACACACACACACACACACACACACACACACACATATATTAAAAAACTTAAAAATCATTTTTATACCAACTAACAGACATACTAATAAGTGAAGTCATAGGTTCGAAACCTCTGGGTACACCTCAAATCCAATGTTAAGGGCTGGTGCAGTCCAATTCAGGTGCGATCCTCGGGTGATTTTGATGGCTTAGATGCCCCTAGGTCTTGGCATCTTAGCCAGAGGCCAATCCTGCAAGGATATTTAGCTAACAAAAAAAACTAATAGACATACATGTGCGGACTATATGTCTATGCTGAAGATGTCTAATCAACTTTTATTAAACTAATAATTAACTCTTATTTTTAAGTAAAAATAATTTTGTTAAGCATACGCATATGCATAATAGTATTTTATTATTGATAACATGGACAACTACTGGACTAACTGTTTGTTGTGCTAGAATATAAGTCAACATTTCACTTATTTATCTACCAAGTTTTACTCTGCATTGAACGTTTTACCTTTTTGCTTATTTTTACAAAGTTTTATGCTAAATGTTTTTACTCCAAACATTTTACATTGTTTCCCACATATGCTAACCTTCCTCCATTGAATAAGTTTTACTCCACATTGAACAATTTGTTTTTTTTGCTTGTTTTTACAAAGTTTTGTGCTAATTATTTTTACTATAGCACAAAAAATAATGCTATTTTTTTATTATATGAATTATCTTTTGACAAAGACAATTAATTATTTGATAAAGGAAAAATGAGAGTGCTTACACAACACTTCTCCAGTTACCAGAATATAAACGCTTTCTTACTTCTTCCATGGCCTTTGACATTTTTTTTATCTCCTTTCTTTTTGGAAATGGGTCTTAAGTGAAATTTATTTTTTAGAATAATATGAATTTATTTAAAACTTATTATTTATATGATTGTTATGATGATTATTAATGTTGACTGAAATTGATTTTAGTGTATCAAATTTCAAGAAAAAAATATAAAAAATTACTTGGTTTATTTTAGAATTTTATTTTTATACTTGAAAAGTTAAAAAAAAATATTCATAAATTACTATAGTTTTGATCACTTAAAAATTTAAGAAGGTTGTATGTTAACAAATATTTTGAAATTGATATCTAATGTATGTGTAAGCACTATATTTTAAGAGAAAATCCTTTTTATCTTCAACTCTTTTAGTCTCATAAAGATGACAAATTAATTTTCCCCACAACATTTTAGGAATTGTCTAATGACTTGTTTCACTAAAGAGCTCATGAGAGTTCATTCTTATTTTAGCAATGCATTTTATTTTTTATACTAGTTAAAATAAAGAAAATAAAGAGATACTTTTATTCTTGTAAATTAAGATAATCACCTCTTTGTAGTATCTGAATTTTCTCTTATACTCCAATTCTTCATCACACCACAATTTTTCCTTGAAACATTAATAATATTTGTAATATCCCAATGATTTAGCCAAGAGTGGGCATCTTTATTGCTTGAGTTGCAAGTGGTTTTGCTTGGAGTTTGAGGAAAACTTACGAAGACTCTTGTCTTCCATATTTTTATTTTGTTCTTGTACATTAGATACTTAGTCATAACCACATTCTTAATGAGGGAAATGCTCATTTCTATGAGGAGGATAGGATAAGTTGTATTTAGTTTAATTTTAAAATTATATGTTATAAAACAATTCTGAATTTTCTCAATATTAACCCAAACTTCACAACCATATAAGATAACAATTCTTAATTGCTTGTTGAGATCATAGAAACACCACATCATAATAACAATATCATCCACATAAAGAAGAAAGATAATAACTATTAATATATTTTTTTCTCAGATTTAAATGAAAAAAACTTATTAACTTAAAATTAATACATTTTGCAAATGTTTTATTTCTCAAATATTAAATTCATTTAAAAATAAATCATAAAATCATTTAAATAAAAAAAAATTATTTAAAAAATCTTCTTAATATAATTAAGATTTTCTTTTTAAAAGTTATATGTTCAAATCTTCATGTAGATAACGAGGGTGCCCTCATCCCCCAATGAGGAGTACTCTCCTCCTCTTTCTTCATCATGCATTTTATTGATATGTGGACATACAATTAAGTAGTTGCAGGTGTAAATGGGCATCTTTGTTATTTTCTCTCTCTTATTAAGCTCTGTGCATCAATTATGAAAGTATCTAATCGATGAGAGAAGAAATCAATTCTAATTTTTTTCTCTTACTTTCTATTATCTTTTTGGGTTAAAAATCCATAATCAATTCTAAGTTTTTCTCTTACTTTCTATTATCTTTTTGGGTTCTCAATCCATTTTTTTAAAGTTTGTTTATTATATTTCTTATTTTACGTATATAAAGCCCTTATTTTACGTATATAAAGCCCTCGTAGACCCTCTACATTAAATTCATATTTTTTTAGAGTTTGTTTATTATATATCTGATTTTACATATATAAAGCCGTCGTAGAACCTCTACATCAAATTCACATTTAAATAATTAAGATATATATACTCTATTGAACTCAGAAAACAAATCCTATAATATAGGGAATAATTTATCTTACAAATAAAAAATCTTATATAAAAATAATTAAAATAAAATTATAATAATTATAAAAAATAAATTATTTCGCTATAAGTTTTTAAACACCCTCACGAAAAGCACAAGAATTTTGGATTTTTTCGCTAAAGTGATTCGCATAGATTTGAAGAGGGCGAAGTTTCATGATAAGAAGGATTTTGGATTTTTTCGCTAAAGTGATTCGCATAGATTTGAAGAGGGCGAAGTTTCATGATAAGACAGATTTGTGATAAATATTTGGTTTAAAAGCAGATTTTCTTAAATTGCTATTTTATTTATTATGTTGAAAGGCATATATTTATTGGTAATGGGCAGGATTAATTATGTTGAAAGGGGTATACTTATTGGTAATGGGCAAGATTAATGACCTTTTAATCTAAAATTCTAATCTGATGGTTAATAATTGAAGATGCTGGCATATTCTTAGTCGTCCTCCCAAATCAATGAATGTGATTTACTCTTCATAACTTCCTTGTATTTTTGAATGGATCCGTTAACCGGTTTACTTTTTAACATTTACTTAATCATATTAAGAAATTACTGTAGCACCATATAATTGCCACGTTTAGATTATTAACAAGCACTACTTCAACTTCCTCCTCAACTGTCCGTGCATCTCAGCTGTCCGACCTTTCATATTCGATGGCTGGCCAACGTACGTATTGCATGAGCATGGAGCGTTTCATTTTCGAGCGTGGATATCTTTCGGCGTTGTCAGCGGCAAGTTAGCGGCTATGCTAGTTTATGGCATGTCTGTTGGTGTTCAAGGTTTCAAGGTTTGCCATTGACGAGTATGGCAGAAAACTTGCCGATGAGACCTCTTTGCCGTCACCATATGAATTATTTGCCGTCACCATATGAATTATTGAGAATATTGTTACCGATGGTTGAGATTTTTCTCAATTGTTTATGATAACGAAGATAAGCGCGGGCCGGAACGTGCAGCTTCTAAATTGATTGTATATGATAGAAACAATCACAGAATGCGGTTGAAGTTCAGCGCCTTATTACAGGACACATCTATGGCATTAACATTTGAAGCTTCGGAAGGACAAAACCGTCCTTCAAACGAATGATTTGAATTTTACGTTAATCGAACCCGTACTCTACGTTGATATATTGTAATGGGATAGCTGCAAATTTACACCCGAAGCTACCGAGACCTGGTTTACAGGAAAAGCTTGTAAAATTTCTGTATAAAGTTGAGCTCATATCAAATTACTCAAACACCAGCAAGTAATCAGGGAGCACTAATTTGATTCAGAGAAGAATACTGTAATTCAATGGCAATGGCATCGAGGATGTTAGGTGCAACACCATTATTTCTGCTTATATTRCTGCAGTCACTAACTGTTAAAGTAGCAGGATGGACTGCTGCTCATGCTACCTTTTATGGTGGAAGCGATGCATCTCAAACAATGGGTGAGTGAGTCCTATTRTAAATTCACTGCCATGATYCATCACCATTATACCTTCTCTTATATGTTCTTTCAGTTATCGTTTTCTTTTAATAGATGGTTGTGATTTACATGTGYTTGTACTGCAGGGGGTGCATGTGGCTATGGGAATTTGTATAGCASTGGATATGGCACCAACACTGCTGCCCTCAGCASCGCTTTGTTTAACGAYGGACAGATTTGCGGAGCATGCTTTCAGATTRAGTGTGATGYSRCCAAAGTTCCTCAATGGTGTCTCCCAGGAAACAGATCGATTATTGTCACRGCCACCAATTTCTGTCCACCRAAYAAYGCCCWGTCCAATGACAATGGAGGGTGGTGCAATTYACCTCTYGAGCATTTCGACATGTCACAGCCTGCCTTCTTGCAGATTGCTCAATACAAGGCCGGCATTGTGCCTGTTCTCTACAGAAGGTATATAGTTCATAATTTACTATTATCCCAAATGCACACAGTTTCAATTATGAAATTTCCATGATGCGTTATTCTGCTAGATCTGTCACATATATTGAACTGGGTGGTGTTCACTGTTAATGAAATCGGTGCAGGGTTCCGTGCAAGAAGAAGGGAGGGATACGGTTCACAATAAATGGGCATGACTACTTCCAGCTGGTTCTGATAAGTAATGTTGGGC
Source organism: Picea glauca (assembly GCA_000966675.3). Classification (NCBI taxonomy): domain Eukaryota; kingdom Viridiplantae; phylum Streptophyta; class Pinopsida; order Pinales; family Pinaceae; genus Picea; species Picea glauca. Next base: position 334,779 of record JZKD02S0088228.1, on the reverse strand, counting down.
GAAGAGGAGATGTGAAGGCAGCGTGGATAAAAGGCTCAAACAGTACCGAATGGGAATCCATGAAGAGAAACTGGGGAGCGAATTGGCAAAGCAATTCATATCTGAATGGACAGAGTTTGTCATTCAGAGTGACCATAAGCAGTGGAAAAACGCTGACCATGTACAGTGTCGCCCCAGCTAATTGGCAATTTGGACAAACATTCGCTGCCTCTCAACAGTTCAGATGAATGGCGTTCGCTGCTATTTGGCGGTTTGGTGAAACGTTTCTGATAGATTTCACACCATCCTTCTAATAAAAGGTTTATGGTTGCAGGCTTTAAAGCCCGTCCCGGCCTTATAGTACTCTGATATTATTAGTGTAATTCGTATTGTTGATAAACAGTGTACCGTTATGGTTTGAGAGCGTTTAAATGTTTGGGTGGATGTGGGGAGTCTTGGCCGAAAGAAAGCTGCAGACACCATAGGAATGGAAGTTAATTTCCTTTGCTCAGGATTCAGTGCTCTTTATCGTTAACTTATCGACCTGAAACTGTTATTCCTGTGGGTTGACTGCTCGCCCTTCTCATAATCTGTAATTGGCTTGTTTGTCAAGGCCAAAATATGGTGAATAATATATTGAAGTAACGTTCCTAACCCAAATCCAGATGTAACTCTTTTGTCAATAATTTTCCTGGAAAATCAATATTACCACGGCATAACCTTACCTTAAATTTTATAGTGAGTTTTTCTTTAATTAAGTTTGGTAACAATATTAGCACAGCCCCAACGCTTTAGAATAAAGTTTTTCCATTAATTTGTACTATGCTACTTTGTTTTCTGCAAAATACTCTGAAGGTTTTGAGGCTTGAGGGCGTCTAAATAAAACCAAAAACCTCCAAAAATCCTAAAATATGTGGATCAAAGTAAAATTTGGAAATTTTATACTACCAAAATCCAACGAAATTAAATTTACAAAGCATTTTAGATCGTTGTTATAATATTTTTTTGATAAAGTATTTGAGTGGAAAATTACTTAGAAATACTGGAGATTAGTTGGATTTAGATTCTATTTGTTAAAAGTTTGTTCCAACCATTTAAATCTAATATCATCCTATATAATGTACTTCTCTATTGATTTAATAAAAAACACATATCATCCTATATAATGTACTCCTCTATTGATTTAATAAAAAACACAGTGTGTGGCTTTTCGGCTTTTCTTTGATGGCCTCCACATGCCGAATGACTGCATAGCGTCGTTCACATGTGCTTAATTCTGATGGCGTGAAGCATTCCATCTCCGTCGAACAAATAGTGGCCGCTTCTGGGCACGTATCTTGGATTGGGTTTGTTGCGGATGTAAATGCCCTTGAGGCATGTTGGGATAGTGCCTTCTATTTTAGCACACTCCACGGGTGTTGTCTCATCCACTAGAGAGAAGTTGTCAGCCAAAACGTATCGAGGATCCACCCAAGGTCTCAAAGGCACTTTCTCCAAATAGTTATTGATCAAATCGTCCACGACATTGCATAAAACCACTGCTAACGACCGCGACTTCGGATTTGTCAGAACAACAAAAGAATTGGCATTAATAGGGTTTTCATAGAGAAGGTTTTTTCGCAAAATGCTGCTATGCAAAGGAGAGAGCTTATCTGATCACTGGAAGCGGGAGAAGGATTTTTTGCTGTGTGAAGGAACCTATCCGGCGCGGAGAGGTGTGAAAGAACCCGTCCTTCTCCAATATTTCTCGAACGGATCCGTTGGTGTTTTTTGTTGCCAACACCTCCGTCTTGGGTTTGAGAGGCCGCACCATTTTATCAACTAGTTGTCATTCTTCGCGCATGATAGCTTCTTTGGAGAGGAGTTTGTTGCGTAAAGGAGTTTACAGAGATGGCAAATCGACTCGCTGAAACTTATCTCAATGAAGCCAATAAATTGGATGGAAACCTTGATGGAAGGTTATGGTGTATGGACGATCGCAAAAGGAAATGAAGTGCGATCTGACGCGGCTGCAGGTGCGACAATGACAACAATCCAAGATTGGGTTAAACGGGATAACAAAGCCAAGGTATTATTACGAATGTCTGTGAAAGATAATATAATTCCTCACATTACAGATGCTAATACTTCTAAAGAAACCGATTTGTATGAGACTAATAATACAAATCGTATTCTTTTTCTGAAGAGTAAATTGATAAGTATTAAAATGAATATACATGAGTCTATTAGTACTTTTATTGGGCGAATTAAAGACATGAAAGATAAATTGGGAGATATAGGAGAAAAAGTGTCAAACATTGATCTTGTCACAATTTTCCTAACTTGAATACTAGAGAACTATCAAATGTTTATAACAGGACTTGCAACGAGAGATAAATCTCCTACTTTCGAGGAATTGACAAGTATATTACTGCAAGAAGAAGAGAGGTGCACATATTTGAAGTCGAATTTGAAGCCTCATAATTCAAACTTAGCACTATGGACAAAGAAGAGATTCCCTAAAGGGAAACCAGGAGAAGGAGCCAGAGGAGGAAGTTCATTTCAAAGGAAGTCATTGCAAACCCAAATCAAGGTATGCCATCTAATAGAAATGAACCTAAGTGTTTCTATTGCGGTAGGACTGGGAATCTTTCCATAGAATTCTATAAGAAGAAAAATAAACCCAAATTTTGATTCAAAAGATCTTAGACTATTTCTGTCTAATGCTACATTGTCTGTTGAAACTGATGATGTTGATGCATGGTTTGTGGATTCTGGTGCTTCAATTCACATGACATGTAATAAGAATTGGTATATAAAATTTAAAGAAACACATAATGGTGCTCATATTTATCTTGGAGATGATCTTTCCTATCAAATCAAGGGATATGGAAATATTCCAGTAACACTTCCGAATGGTACTGTCACACACATTCACAATGTTGTGTATGTCCCTGGGATAAAGAAAAACTTGATTTATGTGTCCATAATTACAGATCAAAATTTGAAGGTCGAATTCTTCAAGACACATTGTATACTGAAGGACTTGCATGATCATCACATAACTGTTGCCTTAGGAGTCAGAGTTGGAGGTATGTACAAACTTGATGTCACCAACAAGAATCATCAAGCATTGACTTCTACAACTATTCCTACATAAACTCTTTGGGACCAAAGGTATGGTCACATTAATTATCATGATTTGTTGTTATTACAAAAACAAAGTATGGTTGAAGGACTCCCTATGTTGAAGAATGAGTATGCTGCTTGTGAAGGTTGTACATTAGGAAAGATGCACATAGATGAATTCTCGTGATAGGAGAAAGAAAGATGTATTAGAACTTATACATACTGATGTTTGTGGACCAATGCAGACAAGGTCCTTAGGTGGTGCTTATTATTTTTTGTTATTTATTGATGACTGCACAAGATACACATGGGTTTATTTCCTTAGAAAAAAGAGTGATGTTTTTGAATACTTCAAGGAGTTTAAAAACATGGTGGAGAAGCAAACATGAATGACCATTAAAATCCTCTGCTGAGATCAAGGGGGAGACTACAGATTAGGGAACTTCATCAAGTATTGCAAAGATCATGGAATACTACAACAATTTACAATACCCCACACTCCACAACAGAACAAAGTTGCATAAAGGAAAAACACAACTCTGGTGGAGTGTGCACGAAGTATGCACAAAGTATGATGAAAGGTAAGAATCTCTCAAATGATTTTTGGGTAGAGGACATTAGCATTTTTGTTTATTTAAAGAATAGAAGTCCAACAAGGTGTCTTGATCATAAAACTCATTTCGAATCTTTGCATGATTCTAAACCAACAGTTAATAATTTGAGGATATTTGGGTGTAATGATTTTTCACATATTCCAAAAGAGAAAAGGAAGAAGTTGATGCTAAAGTTGTCAAATGTATTTTTATAGGGTACAATTCATAATTTAAAGAATATAAACTGTTTGATCCATCTACTCACAAAGTGTTTGCAAGTAGAGTTGTAATTTTCCATGAGCAGGCAGAAGGAAATAGTGAAGACAAAAGTCATGAATGATGTCATGTACTTCTTGAATATGAAGAGGTCAAAGAAGAGAAGCACCAATAGGAAAAGGAAACCAGTGACATGGATACATCCAACAGTGAAGAAGTATCTTCACAAAACAAAGAAGAAGTCACCAACCAATTGAGAAGATCTTCACGACAAGTTCATCCACTTGAAAAGTATAAAGATTATTCCCTGATGAGTAATATCTCAAATGTCATAAAACCAATGAGTTTTAATGAAGATAATGAACATGAAGAGTGGATAAAAGTAATGGAGGAAGAATATGACTCTATAATGAAAAACAAAACTTGAGAATTGATTGAATTTCCTAAAGATAAAAATCCCATAGGATGTAAATAAATATGGTAGTATAGATAAATATAAATTCAGATTGGTGGAAAAAGGGTATTCATAGAAGGAGGGCATTGATTATGCAGAAATATTTGCATGAGTAGCTAAATTAAATACTATAAGATTGTTAATTTCATTAGCTACAAAGTACCATTGGAAGATTCACCAATTAGATGTAAAATCTTCTTTTCTGAATGGTGAGTTAAAGGAGGAGGTTTATCTTATTCAATCAGAGGGGTTTGTGAAAAGTGGTAAGGAACATTTAGTGTGTAAATTAAAGAAATCACTGTATGCACTGAAACAAGCACCTAGGTCATGGTATGAGAAGATAGATTCCTTCTTTCTTCAGCAGGGTTTTATGAGGAGTAAAAATGATCCAAATATGTATACCAAGTTTGATGAAAAAGGGGCATGTTGTATTGATTTCCTTATATGTTGATGATTTAATTATTAGAGGAAATTCAAAAAAATTGATTACTGGAATTAAGAAGAAGATGTCACGGGTATTTGAAATGAAAGATCTTGGTGAGTTACAGTACTGCCTAGGTCTTCAATTTTGGAGAAATGTTGGTCAAACCTTTGTGTCTCAAGGTAAATATGTCAGAGAAGTACTTAAGAAGTTTAAAATGGATTAGTGTAAAGTTTCTTATGTTCCATTTCAACAGAACATGAAACTTTACTGTGATGATGGTCCGAAGGAGGTAAATGGTACAATGTATAGACAAATGGTGGGAAGCTTGAACTATCTCACTACAACCAGACCCGACATAGCATATTATGTTAGTGTGTTAAGTCAGTTTATGGAAAACCCTATAGAAAACCATTGGAATGCAGTGAAAGGGGTACTCAAGTATCTCAAAGGAACAATTGATTATGGTATTAAATATACTGATTCATTCGATGTTGAGCTGACAGGTCACTCAGATTCAGACTAGGTTGGAAATCCGGATGATCGAAAATCTACTATAGGTTATGCCTTTTACATTGGATCCATGATTGTTTCATGGAGTAGTAAGAAGCATCCTACTATATCTTTTTCATCCACTAAGGCGTAATATAAAGCATTGTGTGCAACAACTTGTGAAGTTGTTTGGTTGATAAGACTACTTCAGGATGTTGGAGAAGAACACAGGAAAGCTACAATAATCAAATGTGATAACCAGAGATAAACCGAGTTGGCAAATAATTCAGTTTACCATTCAAGGACAGAGCATGTTGATACTCAGTTTCATTTTGTTCGAGAAAAGATGCAGTCTAATGACATTGCTTTAATGTATTGTAATACTAGTGAAAATGTTGTTGATATTTTCACTAAGCCTATTGGGAAGATAAAATTTGAACTGTTTAGGGAGGTGTTAGGTGTGGATGTCAATCCTTTCTCCATTAAAGGGGAGACTTAGAAATAATGGAGATTAGTTGCGATTTAGATCCTATTTGTTAAAGGTTGGTTCCAACCGTATAAACTGAATATCATCCTATATAATGTACTCCTCTATTGATTTAATAAAAAATGCAGCTTGTGGCTTTGCTTTGATGGCCTCCAGGTGTTGCCTCGCCTGAGAGAAACCAATTTCTTTCTTTCTATTTTCAAGTAAATGTTTCGAGCCATTTAAGTTATCTATATTAAAAAAAAAATGTAAGGGGAATCCTTATGAACCCAAAATCCAGATCCAAAAATATTACAGATGTAATATAAAAATAATATTGTTTATTATTTCAAATATCTATAATTTAAGAAACATGGTAAATGAATCAGGACTTATTACAACAAATATCATATATGAAAAGAAAAAAAATGAAAATAACTTTTCTTCTATATTTAAATTTCTTTTACTTAAAAAACTGGGTTCAATATAAAAAAAAATCTTTTACTTAATGGTTAATTGTACAATGAGTAAATGATTAACAAATAGTGGATTAGTGAGATAATGGTGAGGGATCAGTGCTTGCTGGTTAGTGGGTTAGTTAGTTAGGTAACAATAATTAGTGAGTAAGTTGATTAAGGATTAAGTGTCATTAGGTTAGTGGGTAGAGGTTAGATATCTGTGGATGATGGTTAGTGGATTAGTGGTTGGGATGGGGGTTAGGGTTCATTAGGTTAATGGTGCAGGGTTAGAGGTTAGGGATAGAGGTTAGTGAGTTAGAGGGTTACTCATGGATTAGTGGGTTGGAGAGTTAATCATAGGTTATTCAGACACGGTTAATGAGCTAGAGAGTTAGTAATGGGTCATTGGGTTATAGGTTAATGGTCGATTAGAGATTAAGGGTTAGGGATCAATATATTTGTTTCCAATTAAGTATTAGAGTTTCAATGTGTTTAGAGTGTTAAGGGTTAGGGGTGAGTTAAGGGTTAGGAATTGGACATGGTTAAAGGGTTAAGATTTGGTAGTTTAGGGTTAACTGGGTTGGTGGTTGATGGGTGGTTCATGGATAGTGAGATATAAGTTCAAAGAGTTAGGTATTTTTGGGTTAACAATCACATTTTAATGGTTATTGGGATACGGGATAGGGGATTTAGGAGGTTAGCAATTAAAGGTTAGGTTGGGTCAGGGGCCAATGGATAAGGGGATATGTATTAATGTGTTATTCAGATAGGGATTAGATGTTAGTAGTTGGTTAGTGGTTATTGGATCATTAGTGGGTTAATGGATTAGTTGGATTAGGGGTTATGGTGAATGTACAATAATAGTTACAGTGAATGATTAATAAGGTTAGTGGGGTTAGTGAGTTAATGGTTAGTATTAGTAATGGTTTATAAATTAGGTTTTAGGGTTATTTATTGGTAGTCATGTGTTACTAGGTTAGGGAATAGAGGTTAGAGGTTAGTGTGTTAGTGGTTGAGAGGTTAGAGGTTAGTGTGTTAGTGGTTGAGAGGTTAGGGGTTAGTAGGATATTGGAAAACATAGTGTTATTCCTTAGTGGGTTAGTGAGTTAATGGGTAGGGGTTGGTTGTCTAGATTATTAAGAGACAGGTGAAATAATTATTAATGTGTTATAGTTTACTACATTAAAGGTCCAAGTGGTTAGGGGACTATGGGTTAGTGTATCAAGGCTTATTGGGTTAAGGGTTAGTAGGTTAGGATTAAGGCATTAGGGGTTCATTATAGCTTAGTGAACCTTAGTCATTTAGTGCCTTAGTATTTTTTGTATTAGTAGTTAGTTGGATAATTAGCTTAGTCCCTAAATAGACTAATTATGATACATTATAATAAATTACTTTAATTATATTAAATTATAACTCATTACACTAGTTATATGTTTACTGTAATAATATTAATGTTTGAAAGATTGCTTCCATCCATTATAGAAATTTTGAGGTCTGAAATGGGCCTCCTAAGGAAAATAATGAAATAATAGATTAAATAATGAAGTAAGGCTGATGAATTTTCAAAGGGAAAGAAAGAAAACTATTATTTTATCGTATATTTTACTTATCTCCTTATAGGTTTACTCAAATTTCAAGTGTAGGAACTCACTAGATGCATAATTGAATTTCGCATCCAATGAGTACCCACTCAACATACTTTTGATAGACCCCCTATGAGATATGAAAAAAATACATGAAAAATATGGTTTCTTTTAATATAGATACTTTTTTCATGTGTTTCTAGTGTATGTCACTATGATTTTATCAAAATTATGTAGAGTGGGTTCTCCTTGGATGCATGATTTAATTCAACATCCAATGAGTGTCTACAATTGAAATTTGAGTAAACCTAAAAGGAGATAAATAAAAATTAAGATTAAAAATGTAGCTTTCTTTCTTTCATGAAGCTCAAAGAACTAAACCACTATTGATAAAATACTAAGCTAAATATTTGGAAAATCGTGTCCCACCCTCAAACACTTAAGAAAAAAGTGAAATTGACATTACCTTATCAACCCCAATCGATTCATTAGTACTAAACATGTCATAAGCGATATCAGAACCTAAGAACTTCTGACATATATCTTCCATGTAAAATATCATGGGGAAATCCCCAAGCACTTCCCTGCATTTCATGGATGGTACTTTGTGTCATTCCATGGTTGTTGATTATGATGATTAACCCTACAGGGACATCAAATGAGGCACACAACAAAGGGAAGAATTATGAGGGATCAATCTCAAGACATCCTACATGAAGCTCAAAGAAATAACCCATTGATATTGTGTGTGTGTGTGTTCTACTAGTGTTCATTTCAAAAAATAAATCCAGGTAATATATCCAAGGGGAAATTACGCAAGAACTTCCCCTCATTCTATGAATGGTACCAAGGTAAAAACTAGATTGTTTAAGGAACAAGGTCAAGGAAAAAACTTATGAATATATCATATATAACTCATCAACAATCATCTCACTAAGAGAAAACATGTCACAAAGGAGGATTTGACATTGGGTGTGGAGGGAATCAAAATTTTCCTCATAGCCACTCAATCTACACCCAATTAACAATATTCATTTATAAGAAAACAGATGGAATGATATTTCTTTATAGAATTACAAGCAAGCATTACATTAGTCCTAATGTACCGCAACCATTTCATATTAAATTAAGAATTCATTTATAAAATTAAGCCTACAACCTCCTAAAGGATTCCCAACTACGAGTGTTCATGCCTATGTTATTGTTCTTTCTTGTAAACCAACAATTTACAAACCTACATAAAATCTACTACATTTATATATAATAACACCAATTTATAATTCAAAAAACCTAATAATGAATTTTAGAGAGAATGAAGAGGTATTTATATTTTTCAAAAGCTAAATACCAAGAAACTAACTGAGAAATATAAATTTTCCACCTAACCATGTGAAATCTTCATAGATTCCACCCCCTAGCTCGCCTATGAGACCACCAAGGTGAAGAATACAAATGTAGAACTCTCAAGTCAATCTCTTCCTCTCAAAAGAAATAAAATATCAACCAAGAAATCCACTGTTGAGTTCTTTAATTAGACTAACATAGTGACACTCACAATACCTGTCCTAGATAAAATTAAATGTAAAATTAAATATGCATCCATCAAAACAATCTCATATATTATAAGCAAGGTAAAACAATAACAATATTATCATAGAAATTGACTTAAAAAAAATCAACAACTTCAATATATATAAGAAAGTAATAACAATAACATCATCACCATATTTAAGTAAAATACACAAAAATACAATTTTATTATCATCACATCATCATGTCCTAAACAACATTCATAGAAAAGTAAATAAACATGACATATGATTTAGATACCAACATCATAAGAATATTTTTAATTATTACCATATATATGAAAGTCAAAACAATGTATGTATCATTATGATATCTCAATGCCAATTGACCATGAAAAAATTCAATATGAGGCATAATAATATAACATGTGTCTAGATGGTCGTAAAAGTTATAGATCCCTACTATCATGGGAATCTTGATAATCATCCTCCTCATCATCGTCATCATTAACACCTTCCTCATTTTATACTTCCTCTTCCTTGTCTCTCAACTCTAATATACTCTCAACATAATATCAATAATATTTTGTATCATATGCATCAGTGTCTTGAAAATTAAAAAAAATAAAAATATTTGGTATTAAACATTAATTATAAGTGCATTTTATATAATTAAATTACTCATTAATATATAATTTTTTTTCTAAATTATGCCAAGGAAGTAAGAAAAAAAAAAAAAAAAATGTTTTTTAACATGTTTTTGTGTTCCTATCTAACCAACAAATGCCTAGACACATGTTAAGAAATTCTTAGAAAATATTAATAATTTTCTTCATTACTAAATTACCCTTCAAAAAGTCTATGACACATGAGCCATAATATTGGCCATCCCACTCAAGGGAGGCACTTGTAAACAATATTATAGCCTTTCTACTTGGATGCTAGTTGTAACCTATAAAGGTATGCATGACCAATGTCTAGTTTTGTTGTTAACTTTTATGTATCTTTGTGAGAGTATGTAGCATGGTTTTATGACAACAAAATTTTAAGGCTGGAAGATGATAAAGTTTTAATGGTAGATTGACAAGAATTTCCAAGTGAAAGCTTGTCACTTGTGGTGAGGGTGTACTATGATATCTGGTCTTAGTCTCCATCACCTTAAAGTACCTCTTCCAAAGTTCCATGAAGTACCTAGTAATCAAAGGTACGCTACTTTTTTCCTCATCCAATATAATTGTTCACGTATTGAAGCAATGGGAAGTAGATAGTTTTGAAAATAAGGTTTTTCAAAAGAATTATAACCAAACAAGATATATATCAACACTATAGCTATCAAGCATTGGGAGGGATAAATATGTCTAGGCGCAAATATTTTTTAAAGCATAAAAAAACGAGAAAATGTTTGCAATTAGAAGGATTTGATCCCTCTGAGCGCTTGATAAATCTGGGATTAAGATGCAAAGGTGAATTTATATTTTACTGATAATAATATATTTTCTTCATATATTTATATTGCTATTATTCTTATTTTTTCTAATTAATAATTTTGATCAACATATGCCACGTCAATGTTATGGATATATGTGACACATCTTCCCTATATTGGATTGTAGAATGCACCTCTCCATGCAATAAAACATAATTTTCAGAAGGAATCCCTTAGTTATTACCCAAAATTGCCACATGCATGAGTATAATATACTTAACTTGTTTCATGCCAAGATATGCTATATCTTAAATGGGTGTTTTGTCACATGAAAATAGGAAAAGTAAAATGTCCTAAAGCCACTGTGATAGAAGTTGTTCTATAGGTTCAATCACATTGACAAATTCAATCAATACTCAATTCATATGTTTTCAAATCACAATGCATGTGAATATGAAAGCATCACAAAGTGTGGACCTGGTGAGTCCTCATCAACCTCCTTAAGTTTTGAGCAAAACTTGGCGCCAACTCCCAATCTTGCTTTTGGGTTTATATTGATTTTATCCCCTCATTGCCTTGTAGTCTATATTATTTCATTTCTTTTTAAATGAATAAGTTAAATGAGCGTGCATGTTCCATTATCTTTATTATGACTTAGCTTCATGTCTTTTGTCACTTTAGACAATGTTTTCTTTAATAGGGTTTTCGATTTCTTACTTTTCAAATCTTTCTTCAATATTCATATTAGGCCTCTTCTTTCTTAAGAAACTTGGGTTTCCTCACCATGGTCAAATTAGGCTCCACATTTTTAATTTTTTTTCTTTTTTCTTTTGGCTCAATTGTCTTTTCTTTAGTTTCAAGTTTTTATTTGTTTTGTTTTCATTTACCTTGAATTTCCTGTAGCTAAAGTTTTTTTTTCTTTTCATTTTAATTTGTTTTTCAAATTCAAGTTTCTCTCTTGAACTCAATTTCCAATATTTCTAAAATACCTTTAAAACTTGACTCACCTTTCGATTTCTACATTGGGTCTGATATTTAAAATTAGGCTCCTTCTCATTTTACTCATTCTTCTTCTTTCTTGATTTACAAAATTGGGCCCATTTTTTTGTTGTTGTTGTTGTTGTCGATCCTTTCCAAATCCATTCTTTGTTTGAGTGGTAATTTCTATTTCAAATTTGAATAAATACATTTTATTCAAACTTGTTTCATGATGGACATATCAAGCCTTCCCCAACCTCCTTGTTTTCCCTTTATTTGAACCTTATGCATAATCAAATCATTGTTTCAAAATTTTGATCTAGTTAAAAAAGTCCCAATTTTAAGATAACTCCTAATTCTAAAATTGGGCCCTAACCTTACCTCCCTTTTCTAAACCCTGTCTCAATTTTGAGATTGGGATCGATCTCAAAATTGGGCCCTCCCATCATCATTCAAACTCTTCAAACTATTCAAACTTTGGTCCTTTTTTTCCAAATATTTTTTTCCTTTCACCTCCTTTCGAACTTCATGCCAAACCTTCTCCACGTTTCAATGAGGCACAATTTCCAAATTGATCCCTCCATTCACGAAGGCTCCTCCTTTCTTGGTTTGATTTCCAAATCGGGCCTTCTCCATCAAATATTAGCAAGAAGGGGTCCCAAATTTTCAATTTCCCTGATTTCAAAATGAACCTCCTGCCACTAACCTTATATTAAATTCTTTGATATATTTCAAGATTTCCTTCGAACTTGTCAAACTCTTTCTACCAAAAAATTAACTCCTGGGAAAAGTCTTTAAATTTTGAGTTCCAAGTTGGGACCCATTTCAAAATTAGGCCTCACTCTTCACATTTTCCCGAATTCATCAATCGGGATTGATTTTCAAATCGATCCATCCCTTCACCATGGCTCCCATTGTCTTGGCTCAATTTGGTGATAAAACTTGATTCCTAAATTAGGTCCCCTTACATCCAATTCGAGTGAGAAGGGGTCCCAATTTTGCAATCTACCTTGATTCCCAAATCATGCCCCTCCGCCTCTATTTAGAACTCTTCACACGCTCAAATTTTTAAAAGGTCCGGATCCAATATCTTTTAAGTGGGGAATTATTTTGTATAAATGATTCAAACAATCACCTTTCTAAACTTTAGTAATAAGCATGATTTTTGAAATATGAATTAAAGTTTGAACGTGAGACATGCTGTAATTTGAATAGAGGACATGTTTAACCGGTAGTTTATTTCCCTTTGTAATGCTCAAGGTCACATAGGAATTTATAAACATTATAGTTTAAGCATTGCAACTTGTCAACCAATATCAAGGTACATATTCATGTTATATTTCAGTGTCTCCTAAGTTGCATTTAAGACTTTTCCCATTTAAAATATGTATTGAGAATTCACATTTAAAAGTTGAGTGATACATTTGACTACAACACTATGCACCTCAAGTTGGGGTTATTGTTCTCAAGCGTTGGAAGATTGTTTAATTTGAATGGTTAAAAGAGACCTATTAGTTCAATTGATTTGATTTGGAAGTTAACCTTGTGTGTCCTAGTTTTTCCTTGCTAACATGCATGGATTTTTATATGGTTTCCAAGGAATGAAAAAAGGGAAAGTGAGGTCCCGAGGAAAAACTAGCTACAAGTCAATCTAAAGAGCTAATTGAAATAGTTGAAGACCCTACATAAATAGTAGAAATAAGCAAGCAGACAACCATAGTAGTAGGAGAAGAAGAAGCCAGAAAGAGAACCTAGGAATATGCTAAAGATGGAATAAAGACGATTGAGATTGATGCATACAAGTTTAAAATAGAAGGAGAAGAACATGTTAAGTATTATAAATCCATCAATTAACAAACTTTTAAAATCATTCACTATCTATCCATGGTACAAAATGAATTAAACATTGTGAAGAAATAATTCTATGACAAAGCACAACATTTATAGGCACAAGGGAAAGACATAGTAGAGATCATGAAATATGTCCAAGCATGGAAACTCGATATCAAGAAGCTCAATTGTAGTTTGACTAAGTAAAAGTTTGGTAGTTTTCACTACTAGAAAATCCCCTTGAAGTTCATGTTTTCACTTGAGAGGCCCTAGAAAAAATAAAGTTTGGTTTGAAATACTAGAAGCAAGCAACTAGCAATGCCCTCAAGGGGATTATACATGAAGTCATTGACTCTATTATGATTTGGCAACAAATAGAGAATACGGAAAACACTTGCAACTTCTCTTCTTTTGGGCCTAGAAATATTTTATTTTCTCAACCACAAGTGTCTAAAGATTTGGAAATCTATACTAACACCAACATGAAATATATGAGAAACTCTCCCTCCACTAAAGCATTTTTCAATGAGTTTGTTGAACCTCCTACTAGACACATGAAATTGATCAATAATATATTGACTAAAATGGAAAAATCTCAAAAAATAAGTCAAAGTATTACATCATATAGAGCCTTTCTTAAGAAGCATATTTTTTCTCATGGACATGCACTCATCTGAACCTTTGAGGCATAGGTGTTCTTTATAAAAAAAAATGGAGAAGTACTAAGGAAATCCTTTATCTAACACGTTGTAAGGAAACAAATACTGTGTAAGGAAATCCTTTATCAAACACGTTGTAAGGAAACAAATACTGTGTAAGGAAATCCTTTATCTAACACGTTGTAAGGAAACAAATACTGTGTAAGGAAATCCTTTATCTAACACGTTAACAAGTCCACAAGTAAAAAATTTTATATAAAAAATTTTAAATTAAATTAATATTAATGTTATTATAAAACATATTAATATATATATATATATATAT
>JZKD02S0088228.1:250706-287567 GCA_000966675.3 Picea glauca | reverse complement strand
TCAGTATTTGAGCAATAATAATTTTTCTCTGTTTTAACTAAAGACCTTAGGCGACTTTATAGAGACAAGAGTGCATTCAAATATCTTTCATTATTCATCAGATGTCTTATTAAGCAATTAAACAGTGTAGTAAAGACAAACAAACCAACGCACATGAGTAAGACACATGAACACCAAGATTTTAAGGTGGAAACCGAAATTGGGAGAAAACCACCGATGCCATTGTCTCTGTCTTCAATGATTATTATTAAGAAAACATTCTACAACAATGTACTAGTGCAGACTCATACTAGTACGCAGGCTTCTACTTGCAGAAGGCTACAACCTTCTCTGCTTACCATCCTTTCCTGGAAGGGAGCTTCAACCCCCTGAAGAAAGCACTAGTTTCTACTGGTGGGATGCTTCTACTAAAGGGTTAAACCCTCAGACTCACTGTTGACCACGTTTCATTAATTTTCACACTGGATCAGTAATAATATGTGTTGATGAGCAGTTCATATCTATTGTAACTTACCAGTGTAGTTCTGCCACCTGCACAAATTACATCAACGATCTGTAGATGTGCCTACTATCAGGAAATCGCCTCCCCATCTTCCAGAAGGGACCCCTGCTACCTATCACCGTCCTTACCATCCTTACCGTCCTGCTTTCATTATTTAGATGCCGTGTAGGAAGAGCACCGACCCCTTTTTAAACCCACGGATCCAGGACCCATTCAACGCTCATCGGGTCCTATATTTATTGCTCAGGGGAAATCGGGCCCCTTTTTAAAATTTTAAATTAAATCTACGCACGCCCCGTTTTAACTCAATGGATCTGATCAATTCTGTATCTGACGATCCAGATTCACTCGCGATTTCGCGTTTCGCGATATCGGGGTTTTTGATGTCGAGTGACTTTGTATTTCAAAGTCCCGATCCCCGATGCCAATGCGTCCCTTTCCATGCGCTAGCCCTACTGGCTTTAGCTCCCGGCCAATATGACTGTCACACCTTACTCCGTCGGGGCTATCGGAATATCGTGTATCGCGATTTCGCGATATCCGATGCCATTGTTCACGAGTCTTGCAAAACTACGATTCCCGATTTTCGATGAAGCACCTGCCACCTGTCCTCCTGTTCTGCTGTGCTGACAGCTGGCCCCCACTAATCGGGGTTTCGCGGATCACAATTCTGCCTTGCACAAAACTCTTGTCAACGGGATCCCCGATTTCTCGATGAACAAAATGCCGACGGTGCCTTGATCTTCGACACCTGTCCCTCAGATGGACGGTCTCGATCGATGTTGCAATCCTTACCAAATCCCGAGTCACAAAAATCCGATGAGTTCCTTCACACGTTGGCCCTCCTGGCTCAGCTCCCGCTCATATGACCAACTCCCGTGACCACTACCTTATCTCGTCGGGGCTATGGGGTTCACGAGTTCGAGATGCACGAACTCCTTGCTCCTGGAATCTCCGATATCCTGATATGCGATGTGAGATGCCACCTGTCATTCCACGCCAACTCCTCTTGGATCCTTTGACGCGCTTCCTATTTGAGATCCACGGTTCTGGTCTCTTCTCGCAGTTAGGGGTTCAGCAGGCCTTGCACCCTTAGTCTCAAGACTCTTGATTTGCTGATGCCTCTGCTGACGTCACACATGGTTTGAAACGTGTTAGATCCTGACATGTGTCACTCTGATTCGTGACTTACATGTGCCTGGAGTGTTGAATCTGCCTGACACCTGTCATTCCCTGGTTGTGCCACGTGTCCCTTGCTGGCGTGGTCTGCTGCCGTGAGTTGGATCAACGGTTCAGATGCAATCTTGGCTCAACGGCTCTGATTACATCGCGAAATCGCATATCGCGATTTCGGGGTTTCCGTTGTCATTGTTCACGAGACTCGTGAAATGCCGATTCTCGATTCTCCGATGAAAGGAATCAACGGTCCAGATGTCATGTGTGCTTTAACGGCTGTGATCAAGTCGCGAAATCGCATATCACGATTTCAAAGTTTTCATTGTCAAATGAATTGGACATTGCAAAGTCCCAATCCCTGATTCTCCGATGGCTTATCTCCCTCGCAGCTTCTGCAGATCTGACGGCTGTCAGCGACACTCTGCAACAATCATACGCGCCCATCCAAAAACTCGATCGTACCCTGATTTGCTAACAGAAAGATCTTCTTCCTCCTTTGCCTCATCCTTTGCCATCAATGACAATATTTCCAACATCTATATTATATATGATCTCGGCCTCGTTTCGTTTGAACTTTTCATTGTGATGAAAAATCCATCCTTTTTCGTTCATTGTTTAATCAACAAAATATGTCCTTACAGTACTAGACGCGGGAATGTGTGTACTATCGAACAAGTTTTAAAAGGAACAACGAAAATAAATTGTACTAGGACTAGACATAGGCAACATTGACCTGTGAATGGGGCCAACGTTAAATTTTTTTCAAACTGTTTCTCTATTCCTGAAATTTGACATGGACTCACATTTAGCTCACACACCCACTTGTTTCCATCATCAATTCATCATGTAAACCATAAACCCTATTTTTCTTTCAATGTACACAAATTGGTTGACACAATTTTTAAGTTTGCATCAACCTTTCTTCATTTTTCTTTCAGGTTCTACATTGTATATACAATGCACGTGTGTCATAGTTGTGATGAAAAATCCCTCTTTTTTCATTCATTGTTTAATCAAAACCATAAAAATATGTCCTTGCAGTACTAGATGCAGGAACGTGTGTATCTTCGAATGAATTTTAAAAGGAACAACAAAAATACATTGTACTATGACTAGACATGGGAAACAATGACCTCTTAATGGGGCCAACGTTGAAATTTTTTCAAACTATTTCTGTATGCACTGAAATTTGGCATGGATAGACTATTCACATTCCTTAACGATATGGGAGGGTTTATGGACTCAAATTTGACTCACACACCCACTTTTTTCCATCATTAATTCATCATGTAAACTATACAAACTATTTTTCTTTCAAAGTACACAAATTGGTTGATGCAAATATCTCACTTAAATAAATCTTATAAACCCTAACTCATAATACTCACCCATTGTGTCCCCATAATATAAACCCTACACCTTGTAAATGTTATAACACCTAAAACCTATAACACTTAATCTTCAATCACAAACAAACACAACCCATAATCTCTAATCCCAATAACCCTTAACTCCCAACTTCTAATCCCTATAACTTCCAATGAAAAAATAAATAAGTATATTTACCTTAATCTATATAACATGTAATCTAGTCCTCGAGGTGTAGAGCAGTTGGTGATGGAATAATGTGTTGTTAAGGCAATTTGTAATTTTAATTCATCGGTTCATATCCTCTAGGGACACCATAAAATCCAACCATGTTAAGGGTTGGTGCGGCCCATGCTGGTGTGATCCCCGGGTGATTTTGATGGCTTAGATGCCCCTAGGTTGTGGTTTCTTAGCTAATGGCTACAAATTCTTACCTAGTAGGTTACAATCACATTTCTAACAAACACACACAAAAAAAATATAACATGTAATCCATGTTACTTATACTAGCCATTAATTGTCATGACCACTAACGATCACAATATATATAATTTATATAAACCATTTTTTCCTACAGTGTATCAGCCTTAATATTTATAAATTAAAACTCCTAAACTATAATACTAATGAGGCTATAACAACTAAATTATAATTACCACTATAACTTTTCACACTTAACCCTTATAACCCATAACCAAAAGCCCTCATAACTTACAATATAACTCCAAAATCTTGTAATATTAAACCCCTAACACCTATAACCCTAATATATAATGCTCATAACTTTTAAATCCCTTAAACCGTACCCCTTAACCTCTAATCCCCATTTACTTAACCATTTTAAACCTAAAATAATATAATCAATAACCCTTATAACCCTAAACCCCTAGCACTTTTATCTTCTAATGTTAATCCATATAACCATTTTATCTTAGTAACCATTATAACTCCTAATAACTATAACAATTATAACCCCACACCCTATATAACATCTAATCTAATTGATATCCCCTCTGACTTATAACCTTTATAAGTATCACCACTATCCCCATAACATCTATCTATTATAACCATCATCACCCCAAACCTCTAAATCCTTAACAAAAATAACTAATAACCCATAATACTTAAATTTCCTAACCCCTAACCCTTATAACACCTAATTGTTGCAAACCCTAATCCATATAACCCCTAGCTACTAGCATATAACACTTAAAATCATATATCCTAACTCATAAACCCTAACACTAATAACCTCTTACACCCAACCCCTAATGCCGATAGACCCTAACACTTATAACTATTACCCATATAATTCTTAAACCTTATAAACATTAAATCACATTATCATTAATGCTTAGAAAATTTATATTCATCAATACCTACCCTCTATAACCCTTATCCACTATGACCCCTAACCACAAAACCATAGAACTCATCTCTTCCCTAATGTTTAATATAATCTCTCACTTAAATAACTCTTATAACCCCTAAGTCATAATCCTCATCCATTGTGTCCCCATAATAGAACACCTACACCTTGTAAATGTTAGAACCCCTAAACCCTATAACACTTAATATTCAATCACAAACACACACAACCCATAATCTCTAATCCCAATAACCCTTAACTCCCAACTTCTAATCCCTATAGCTTCCAATGAAAAAATGAATAACTATATTTACCTTAATCCATATAACATGAAACCACTAATCCATCTTACTTATATTATCCATTAATCACCATGAATACTAACCATCACACTATATATAATTTATATAAATCCTTTTGTCCTACAATGTATCACCCTTATAACCACTTATACGTTCTTAATCGTTATAACCCCTAATTCCTATAATAACTATAACCCCAAACCCTATACAACATCTAGTATAACCAATATCCCCTCCAAATTATAACCTTTATCAATATCATCCCTAACCCCATAACACCTACCTATTATAACCATCATCACCCCTAACCTCTAAACCATTATAAACACATAGAACTAGTAATGCATACTTAAATTACCTAACCCCTAACCCCAATAACACCTAACCATTGTAAAAACCAATCCATATAACTCTTAACTACTAGCATATAACTAGTAATCTCATATCTCCTAACTCGTAAAACCAACACTAATAACCTCTCACACCTAACCCTTAATGCCAATAGACCATAAATCTTTTAACTCTTACCCATATACGTCCTAAACCTTATAATAATTAACTCATATTATCATTAATTAGAACATATAGAACATATATATAACCCCCACTCCCTATAACATTGTACCACTAACCCATATCAACCAATAATATGACCTTAAATCTCTAAAAACCTAAACCCCTATGACCACGAATCCATAACACCAAACACATATAATTTATCACTTTAATCCTTAATTGATAACACCTATAACCCCTAACACCTATTACATGTGTAATTTTCACCCATTTGGATATGACCCTTAACTTCTATAACTCTTATTCCATAACACTACAACCCATAACCACTATAGTCCTTCAAAACTAACCCCTAATCTCTAATCAATTTAACTTTTATCACCCCCAACCATAATGACCCTTAATGTAAGAAAAGAAACATTATGACCCCTAGTGCTTATAATCCCTAACCATTATCACCACTTAAACACTATAACCCTTTTCATTTTCAACACTCGTAACCCTTTAACACTTATCACCCCTAAAATATATAAGTCATAGCACAAACAAATATTAACTATTATATCCCTTAAACCTTATAACACCTAACCCATTTAATTCATTTAACCCCTAACTCCTATAACATCTAATACTTATTCTATAAATTCTATAACCACTAACCATATAATCACTAACTCTTAGAACCACTATCATTCATAACCCCTAATATAAATCCAATAATGTCTAACTCTTTATAGAACCTACTTCATAACATTGTAACCTTTAGCACCTAACTATTATAACTCAATCACACCTAACCTCTATAAACCCTAATATAACACATCACTTGTATAACCTTTATACCCTTATAATTCATAACCATTATCCTCTATAACTTAACCCCTACAACCCCTTACCTCCAACATGCATAGATGTTAATGCTTAACTCATATAACACATTACATTTTTACTCTTATAACACATATTTTTTGAACTCTATAAGTTATCACCTCTAACCCTACAACCATTATAGACATTACAACCCTCAAACCCTATAAACATTATATCCCTCAAACCTTATTACCCCTAAGAATTATCCCTTCCAAACCATAACTACTAACTCTTATAGACCCTAATCCTTCTAAAGTATACAAATTAACACTTATAACATTAATCGTCAACACATAACCCTTAACCCCTTTAGCTAGTACCAATATAACCCCTTTCTCCTAACCCATTATAACCCCCAACCCTTATAATATTGAATCCATATAAATCCAAACCCTAAAACAATAACCCCTTCAATCTATAATGTATAACCATAACGCCTCACCCATATAACCCCATTAGACCCATATCACCTAATTATTAATAATTATAACCCATATAAGTCTTAATACTTATATTATGTAAGTCCTTTAACTAATATCACCATAAACCATGCCACTCATAAACCTTTAACCTCTATTATTTAGAATCCTTATAACCCATAACACCTCATTTTTATCATTAATTTAACTTGTAAATATTATAATCACTTACTCCAAAATCCCTTTAACCTCTATATCCTAAAACCCCTAAAGCATATAACCTTTATAAGCATGTAACCTCTAATCACTTCAACCTATATTTTCTTCAACCTCAATAACTCATTTCCTCTTATCACTACCTTATGTGCCATATAGATACTTTATGTTCCATATAGATACATAACACACTCAATCCCTAATGAATTTTAAAAGGTACACACTCATATAATGCCTAAAACCCAACCTACATATAATTTAAATATTAATTATATTTATATTTATAATTTATATATTTATATTATATTTTGTTATAATTAATATAATATAGATTATATTGTTTAATATGAAATAACAAAATATAACAAAACTTAGAACGAAACCAAACCTTTTAGTCTACAGTGCGAGTGTCGACAGAGCTCGATACCCTAGCTAGCCAGCCACAGTGCGAGAATAAGAGGATAGAGCCAGATACCCTAGCTAGCTAGCCACAGTGCGAGTGTAAGAGGACATATCTGGATAATTGGCCATAGCGTGAGCGTAAGAGGAAAAAGCCAGATACCTTAGCTAGCTAGCCACAATGTGAGTGTAAGAGGAGACCTTGGCGACACATGATACACTAGAGGATAGGGTGAGCGACATAGGTTACACTAGTTAGTCTACAGTGTGAGTGACAGAGTAATATACCCTAGCTAACCCATAGTGAAAGCGAAAGAGAAGACCCTAGCGACAAAGGACACGAGCAATGCCGCCAAAATAGGTAATTTTTCCTTAGGAATATTTGTTTGCAAGCTTGTTTGTATTTACATTAGCAAGTGGTGTAAGCTTGGAAATACACATTCTTTGTTATGAAAATAAATTTAGAGATCTGTGTTTAAATAATAGGACCTATAATGAAACATTGGATGTCACCTTAAACCCAATGCAAGCTGCCTCCAATGCTTTAGTTTGGGTTAAATTCCAATTTTCACCTTTAGAATTGTGTGAATAAGATTTGTACGCGAATATGAGAGAAACTCATCAAGTTTATCAAGGCTGCATCATATCCCAGCAAGGAATGATAACCATCATAATAGTTCTATCAAATATACCCCATTCGAACACTAATATGCATCTTGTGTAATCCAGTAATAAAGGATAACATAATTCCTTATAAAAGAATCTTGATATAAGGCATGGACCAAAATAACCAATAAAGCTCAGCATGAACCTAGAATGGCAATGCAATACCTAAGGATCTAAGATGACATATATAAAGAAGTTTAAATGAAAAATAACACCTAAACCACGAGGCAATCCTATAACAAGGGTATTTTAATAAAGATTTACTTATATAGATACACCCAATATTTGGTGCACTTTTAAATATTAGTCATATGTGACTTCTAAAAATTTGTGACATGTTCATCTAAGAATACAAGTTTCTTGTTCAATTTCAATCCCTCTCTTACTATAAAATTATCACTCTAAATTGATAATTCAAACCACACTATGAAGAATAAGAGAACATATTCTCATTAGAGGACAAGACATAGTCCCTTCAAGATGAAATATTCAAGTTGATTCCCCACTCCTAAGTTCAAATCCCTCAAAGGAATGTTTAGCTACTTGTCAGTTGTATTTCCCATGAGAGAAAACTACATCAAATGGCTAGACCAAGTGCAATTCCTTAGAAAATTTAGCAAAATAGATAACCCCCACCTACAAATTCTTACAAGAAGGGTTTTTGCTCAAGTGTTGTATGCTAGCTATGCTTCATTGTAATTCTCCTAGATTGGAGAAAATCATTCTTGTCACACTGTCATAAGAGGACACATATATTATATATATTTACTAAGGTATTCCTTTTTAGTATAACCTTATATTTTATTTCTATTCATTGAGTCAACATGATCTTGGTTAAATGGTAAAGAAAGGGTGTTTCATACCCCCCCACTAAGGTTCAAATCCACCCAAAGACATGTTTCACCCCTAGTGGGTCGCCTCACCCATGCAAGCAAGTCGTTTCAAGAAATTGAGGCCCAGTGCAAGTCTTGGGTGTCCTTAGAGGAATAGATACCCCGCACTCAGAGATTTTCTTGGTCAGAGGGATTTTCCTGAAGTATTGTAGGTCAGATACATTACATTGCAATATTCCTATAATGGGGAAGGGAACACTTGTCGAATTTTGATAAATTATAATAGGAATCATCTTGTCCAAAAAACACATTTCTTATCGAGTGAAAGTAGATATGGTAATGTTGGTGGAGCCATAGATTAATAATACAAATGGAACAACAATCATCATCATGAAGTGGCATTGATCCTCGGGGATTTATCCTTCTTGGAGGTTTGTTGATGGTCATATCCTATCACCTCACTAGATGGGTTTAGTAGTATGGTTACTACCACTATCTTTGTAGTGACAATGTAGGAGTGTTTATACACTAACCCTTTGAACAATTGCAATAAATATTGTCTTTCAAAGATAGCCAATTGACCACTAACAACTCTTTATGCATGGATCTTGTATATATATAGATTTATAGAAACTCCTTTTGGATAATATTGACTTAGAGGTTTTCAAATGTTCATAGAAATAGGTGATAGACTTTCATAATGAACCTTTTATGCATATAAACAACTATGAATATGATCATTAATATGATCAAATTAGGGAAAGCAAGAAGACAGTAATAAGACATAGATTATCAACAAGGTAGAAAGAAGTAGATTCTAGCTACTAGAATCAATTAGATAGAGAAAGGGATATTTCAAAAGCGCCCAAACCATGTAAATGAAAGTTGTTTACTGGATGTGAGGGGAATAGGATCAATATGAAATTCAAAGCACTCAAAATGAAATTTTAAAGGAATATCTAGATTTGGTATTATTACAAGAAACAAACATGTTTAAGAAAAAAATTCAAAAAGTAGATCCTTCCTCCTTCCAGTCCTCCTTCACCCATGGAATCTACCCGTTCTTTCTCTTTTTCATCCAAGATCCCTTAGGCTGCAATTCCTATCCTTATTCGTAGGCAAATCCATCCTAATACCTGTCCATTTGATGATTCATTCTGGGTAGTCCTACCCATCTCTTTCTCCTCCATTATCACCTTGATATTCTTAGGGTAACACCTACTCTCCTTGTTTTCTTCCACCCTTCCATTTTTCTAGTCCCCTAATCATAGCCTACCATGTCATTATGATTCATGTCTCTTCTTTAACTTATCATTAAGATGCTTAGGGAAATGTTTTCCTCTCTTCCTTGTCTTATCTTTTCTCTTATTGACCACCTATTTCCTCCATGTGTTCATCTTTGATTGTCTCCCTTTAGTTTATTGTCTTGAGTAGGGATGAATTCAAGATGACATTCTTTAGTTGAGACTAGTCACCACTCCATTTCTATCTTCCCTAAGAGGTTATCTTTGGCGGTTTCATCCTGTATCCTATAGCTATAAGGTCACCTTCATTTCCATGAAATTTCCTTCCTCTCAACGCTCTCCTCCTACCTTCTATTGTGCTTAATTAATGTTGTTTCCTTATGTTACTTTTCCATCCCCATGCTAACATGTTCACCTCATGCCTTCAATGGTGCCTTTCTAGAATCAATGGGACATTCCCTCACTAATTTCACCTTACAATTAATATTAGCGCCTTCAATGGTTCCTTTCCAAAATATTGATAATATCACCTCACCATCATCCATTCCTTTGATGGTTCCTTTTAACATCATCACCGCATGTCTTGATTCATGTCACCTCACGATAATTCCACCTCTAATTCCCTCACTGGTTGTAGGCTAGCATTTCCAAATTTCACCCTCCCTCATAATAGTTGTTTCTTCTCACTTCTCTTTCCTTCACTAGTTCAACCCTAGTGTGGTATCCTCTCACCTATTGTCTCCTCTCTCTTTCACCTTTGCTTGAATGTTGTGCACTCATGGTAATTGTTGTCACTATCCCTTCCCTACTTAAGGAAATTTGTTAAACTTTGTTTTGTAGGAACATAGATATATTGGGTACTAAGATTTCCATGTTCACACCTCTTATGTATTGGCAAGGTTAATAATTTCTAGAGAACATAAAAATTTGAAATCCTTATGTGCCATTCCTCTTATGAAACAATGATTTGTATCATTTTTTCTTTATTTCATTGTTCTTTTCAGTGTTTGATGTGAACACATTTATTCACAACATGTGGGTTCATAATTAAAAAACCCCCTTTATGAATGAACATGATAAGATATTGGTCAACAAGGTGAATCCCCCGTGATCCTTATGAGTATTTAAGATGTGTATGGTGGTCTCTATAATCATAAAATTTTACTATGTTAGAAATGATGACATTTGATTCAATTTTGTATAGGTGTACTAAGTGAACTATGAAATTTGCATGACATTTTTAAAATTGGGGTAATTTTGCTTCCATTTATCTAGAAAATTAGCTCATACTTTTTGTCATTAGCAGTGCACACATAGTAATATATCAAGAAATTATTTATTTGCTTAAAACCTCTTGCTCCTTCCCATAGCTAGTTTTCATCGAAGTTGAAATTCTTTCATTTCATTTTCCTCTAGCATGGTTTAAACATTCCATTCGAAATGCCATCAGTTTTGCGACCACTCCTTTGAGTAACACCAACCTAAAATCAAGAGCTAATTAAAATTTATGTAGAAATGTTTCTAGGGCTCTTCAAACCCATCTTAGCTTAGGTGTAGAGATTTGGAATAGGATTGTGAGAATAACTTTCCAAATCAACTAAACAAACATAAATATTTGAGTTAGGGAATGAAATCTAGTTTCTATATCACTGACTTTGGGAATCCCTTCTAACAAAAGGGTCAAGCACAAGGTCGCATTGGGGCCAAGAAAGTAATCAAACTTTTTTTGATGGTATTAGTGTCAACTTTCAAATTTCCCCCATCTTCTTTGGTATAGTAGGTGGTACCATAGAGGCCATAATATTTTAGACTTCCTACCCAAGGTGACATCACAGGGAAGGTGGTGTTGTACCTAGGATTGACGTTGTCTAGACTCACTTGGAATCATTGGAGGGTTTCCCACTACTCGGTGAGTTTACTTTCACCCATGCGTTACTTCGTTAAGTAGGTTGTCAACGTAACGTTCCCACCCACTGAAATCCATCCCCTTCGCACATTGATCCTGCGATGTTGGATTCCATCACCAACTAGCGCTTCTTTGTGAGAAGGTTTGTTTGAATGGTTGACTCCTAGATTAATTAGTGTCTATTGTTTTTTCTCCTTATTTTCCCTTAGTATTGAGTTTGTGTCTAATGGCATCAATTTCAGGGTAATTCCTCATTTGATCAATACAAAATATGGATACCATTAAAATAAAAGGGAATAAAGAGGTAACAAATAGCTCATACCTAACTTATGTGTTATAATTAGGAAGAGGTTGAAAAAGTAAGTAGAATGTTAAGGGAATGTTGGACACCTTAATCCAAGTATATAAATGTTCAATTAGATTTGAAAATGCAACTTCAGTTCTTAATGGTTTGACCAAAACTCGTAAAATTTTATCTTGAAACTCATGAGATATCCACCATAGGAATATCCAATTCCATCACTCAATTATTGATGATACCTACTTGCTAAGAATAGTATAAATATTCACATCCAATACACTTCAATACTATGAGGAACTATTTAACCATGTTCAACAACACACAAAATGCAAAGAATATTCAAATTTGAAAAATAAAGGTTCCACCCTTAATTGTTGGTATAAATTTCCATGGGAGTTTCATGCTACATCTACCATGTTCAATGACAAGAATGATCATAAAAAATACAACCCTGCTTAAAATGATGATAGATTAAACATCCAAAACTATGATATATTGACTTCCAACATGTTCTCTCTCATCATGTTGTGCTAAAGTACATTTATAAGTATGAAACTAAAGCAAAGGAAAAAATTGAAAGTTGTCATCATATGTTAACCAAAATCTTCCAAGTTGTGGGCGGCTACACAGGACCCTGTTGTAATTGCAATTCAAAATTTCTTTACAAAAAGTATTGTTGAACATGATTTAGGATCACAAGAAACATGCCATATGATAAAAAAACTTCCCTTAAAAATTTTTAATCAATAATTTCTTTCCTTGAATGTGATTCAAAATATTTTAGGCATGTCCCACTTGATGCAAGTGACACACTTTCAACACCAACACTTAATGACACATACATAAAATGACCCATTTATCTAGAGCCATTTCCACTTATTGATGTTGCAAGAACTTGGTCCTTTGATTCTCTTCATACAAAGGAAAAGTGGAAAAAAAAGGGAGAACACCATGATTGTTCATGTTTTTCACCAATACTTTACAATTCCTTCTATATATTCAGATTGCTATAGCCTTGAGCGTTAGCTCAAGAAGATTTGAGCCATATGTGAGATATATCCTCCAAAATAAATTTTCCAAACAACAGTTGTATATAGATTATTAACTTGGATCCTTTTGAACAAGTAACATAAAAAGACTTCCCTTAGACCAAAGATGAATGAATACATGGAAAAGGCAAGAGAAACCGAAAAGGTTTCTTATGAAATAGGTGCCCTTAGGACGAAAGGTCGTCAATTTGAGGTGAATGCATTGATATATAAGGATATAGGATTATGGTCATCATATAATATTCTATGGAAGTTGAAATATGCCATTGGGAAGCCAAAGGGGTGGTTTGAACATTTCCTTCGAGTGAAGACATTTTATCATAAGATTCTCAAATCAAATTAAAATAGTTTTTTTTATATAGAAAAATATTATCTGAAATAATAGGACCTATAAGGAAACATTGGATGTCACCTTCAGCCCAATGAAAGTTGTATCCAATGCTTCAGTTTGGGTCAAATTCCAATTTTCACCTCTAGAATTGTGTGAAAAATATTTGTAAGCCAATATGAGAGAAACTCATCAAGTGTATGAAGGCTCCATCATAGCCTAGGAAGGAATAATAACCATTGGAATAATGCTAGCAAATAAACCCCATTCAAACACTAATATGCATCTTGTGTAAGCCAGTAATAGAGGATAGCATAATTCCTTAGAAAATAATCTTGATATAAGGCATGGACCAAAATCAACAATAAAGATGAGCATGAACCTAGAATGGCAATGCAATACCTAAGGATTTAAGATGACATATTTAAAGAAGGCTAAATGAAAAATAACACCTAAACGATGAGGCCATCCAATAACAAGGATATTTTAATAAATATTTACTTATATAGATACACCCAATATTTGGTGCATTTTTAAATATTAGTCATATATGACTTCTAAAAATTTGTGACATGTTCATCTAAGAATAGAGAATTCTTGTCCAACTTTTAATCCCTCTCTTACTATAAAATTATCACTCTAAATCGATAATTCAAACCGTACTATGAAAAAAAGAGAACATATTCTCATTAGAGGACAAGACATAGTCCCTTCAAGATGAAATATTCAAGTTGATTCCCCACTCCTAGGTTCAAAGCCCTCAAAGGAATGTTTAGCTACTTGTTGGTTGTCTTTCCCATGAGAGAAAACTACATCAAATGGTTGGGCCAAGTGAAATTCCTTATAAAATTTAGAAAAATAGATAACCCCCACCTGCAGCTTCTTAGAAGAAGGGTTTTTCCTCGAGTGTTGTATGCTAGCTACGCTTCATTGTAATTCTCCTAGATTGGAGAAAAACATGCTTGTCACACTGTCATAAGAGGATGCATCTATTATAGATATTTACTAAGGTATTCCCTTTTAGTATACCCTTGTATTTGATTTATATTGAGTGAGTCAACATGAGCTTGGTTAAATGGTAAATAAATGGTGTTTCATACCCCCCCACCAAGGTTCAAATCCACCCAAAGACATGTTTCACCCCTAGTGGGTCATATCGCCCATGAAAGCAAGTCATTTCAATAAATTGAGGCTTGATGCAAGTCTTGGGTGTCCTTAGAGGAATAAATACCCCCCACTCATAGAGTTTCTTGGTAAGAGGTATCTTCCTCAAGTATTGTAGGTCAGATACATTGCATTGCAATATTCCTACAATGGGGAAGGGAACACTTGTCGAATTATGATAAATTATAATAGGGAACATCTTGTCCAAAAAATATATTTCTTATCGAGTGAAAGTAGATATGGTAATGTTGGTGGAGCCATAGATTAGTAAGCCAAATGGAACAACAATCATCACCAAGTGGCATTTATCCTAGGGTATTTATCCTTCTTGGAGGTTTGTTGATGGTCATATCCTATCACCTGACTAGCCGTGTTTAGTAGTATGGTTACTACCACTATCCTTGTAGTGACAAAGTAGGTGTGTTTATACACTAACCCTTTTAACAATTGCAATGAATATTGTCTGTCAAACATAGATGATTGACCACTAACAACTATTTATGCATGGATCTTGTATAGATATAGATTTAGAGAAACTCCTTTTGGATAATATCGACTTAGAGGTTTTCAACTGTTCATATCAATAGGCGATATACTTTCAACATGAACCTTTTATGCATAGAAACAATCATGAATATGATCATTTGTAGAGATGTTATCAAAATGATATAGTAGAGAAAGACAAGGAAGATATGATCACACAGAGTTGATAAAACTCTAGGAGCAAACAACAAAAAAAATAAAAAATTCCAAGGAAGAATACACAAACACACACACACACACACACACACATGTGTGTGTGTGTGTGTGTGTGTAGGTGGGTGGGTGGGTGTGCGTGTGCGTGTGTGTAGAGATATAAATATGATTGATAGATTTGAATGTTTCATACTATAAGATAAAAATCTTAAGAACAAAATCATGTATGAATACCTTTATGAAAATCAAGTCTATGGAAAGGAAGAAATTGCTTTGGTGGGAAAAGATATTTTGGAGATAATAAACTTGGATAAGGATGATCGTGTAACCATAGATGGAAAGGATGAAGGAGTGGATGAAACAGAATATGAACAAAGGCCTATCTCTTAGTTAATGATAAAGCTAGGGAAAGAAAGTGGAAAAAAACCTAAAATTGGAGTCAAATTAGGGAAAACAAGAAGACAGTAATGAGACATAGATTATCAACAAGGTAGAAAGAAGTAGACTCTAGCTACTAGAATCAATTAGATAAAAAAATAGATCTTTCAAAAACACCCAAACCATATAAATGAAAGTGATTTACTGGATGTGAGGGGAATATGATCAATATGAAATTCAAAGCACTCAAAATAAAATATTAAAGGAAGAGATTGTATCCATAGAGGCATTGTATCCATCATGAAGTTCTATGTGGCTATTTTGTGGTTCTTGAATATTACTCATGACAAGGTGAATAATGGGAGGTATGTTAATAAGTTCAATAGGAAAACAAGAAATTGAGGTTAGGTTAGTTGGACATCCTTATAATAAGAATAATGTTCTAACTTATACTTCAAACTTTCCATAACACGATATCTACTAACAAAAAAATCATAATATATTTTGTAAGAGTTGTTCCTTCTCACAAGCAAGATGTCCAAGTCCTCAATTTGGTGAGGCAAGTAATTGACAATTGTACTCATGTCCTATGGTAAATTGACAGTGTGAATACTATATTTTTATTGTCCACCACTTGTGTGGGTTACTTGCATTATTGTATTCACTCTTTATATGAGAATTTCCTCAACTTGAGTAAGCATATCTAGTACAAATGGCTATTCTTCAGGGTCCATTTTGTTCCATATGGAAAGGTGATGACATTTTTCTCAGCAATGCATCTACAACAAGCATAGTTTTAATTAAATTTTTTGTTTGAATCCCTGGAATTAGGGGTGTTACCCCTAATTCTTGGCCATCTTCTTTTTATGTTCTACTAACAACACATGATTGGTAGTCTCTACCATATCCATAGAATACCAAAGATCACGGTCTTCCAACATCATATATTCTTAACACTTCCATGGGATGAATTTAGAGGGAAATTTAAAATTTGTATTCATATCTAAGACTAAATGTAGTCATACCATTGCTCCTAGAGAAAACTGCTACACAAAATATGTCAGCAACCCAAAAGAAACCTATCACAAGACCACAATGATATTATCAAGAACACATCTTTAACATATCATCCCTAAAACCTCTCAATATCTCCCTATCATAGGTAGCATCCCTACTATACATACACAAATTCCTAGAATGTTTCATTAAATGCACACTAATACCATAAAACATTTGACCATGGTGAGAAGATTTTTCACTCTAGAAAATAACCTAAAAATATAGATCACTAAAGTTGAAACACTTATCAAAATTTATGTTATAGATTACTTTAACCTACATGCCATTTATAATTAAAACAACAAACATTCTAATATAAATACTCAAAAACATCATCATTGATTTATATTAAATCTGAAATAGAAACCTAAATCTATAGATCAAAACTCAACTCTTGGACCATACAATGGTTTTCCTTAATTCCCCTTTATAAACTAGTAATAACAGAGGTACAATGAATATAAATGCATGGAAAAATATTACGTAGTGTGAAATCTAACCATAGTGCATATTTCTTGCAGGGATAAGCGAATTGAATTAAGGTGCACCAACCTAGAGATTCATACCCTTCACTAAGTTGGGAATCCACATGCATAAGTTCCACTACTAATTTAGGTAATTGTACCCTCTAATTGTGCATCCAAAACTAAAGGTATACACAAATTATTTAGAACTTTGAATATAGAAAAAAATTTCAAAAATTGGAACTAGGATGAAGATGGAATACTCACTAACAACACATGCACATGTCATTGAAGGTACAACCAGACAAGTACCTGTCAGATATTTCTTCCTCGAGTGATGGAAGCTTAGGAAAAATAGAGGGAAATGTGACTGCATCTAGTAGATATGATACACAAAGAAGGACCAAAGGTGAAAACGTTAGAAGAAAATTCCATAGACGCATGGAATTTTTTCTTGTTGAAGGAGGATCATGCTCTTATGATGATGAGAGCATAGGAGACATAGAGGTGCCACTCAGGTATAAGAATATAGTGAAACAATGGGTACCTAAGGAACTTCCTTCGTTAGACACTGACTTCATTGTTAACAATAGGAAATATCGCATTGCACCATCCTCCCTGTATAGCCTAGGGCTATTTTCCATGGATTGAATAACTATAAAATACAATATAATAACTAAATTGATGGACTATGTCAAACCGTGTTACAATTATAATGATTGGATGTGGTTGGTCCGGTACATGTGAAGTATGTAGAGACATGCACTCACCGCAAATTATATACAACTAATAAACAACAATAAAAATAAAGGAGTGACTATCTGTATTGATGGAAGGCCTAAAGCTTCCGGAAATATCCCAGGGTTTATAAAAAACACACGACGTGGGACAACAAACAAGCAACCAAATTGCATATATGTGGGATGCAAAGAGAATTAGGTAGTCCTATGCTGAATAAAAACGATAGCTCCCAGGGAAGAGTTATTAGTGTATTACCATTTGAATCGAATAGAAACATCAATGAATAGTGTGCGGGTACTTATGCAACACTTCTTTAAGAAACCTCTACTTATTGCATTATATTTTTTTTTATCGTTAACAATGTTTTAAATATTTCACGGTCCTAATTTTATAATATTGTGGGAGGTTGATCATTGAGGTTGATTTTATTTGGGTGGGAATCAATTTTTTTGTTATCGTTAACATTTTTAAAAATATTTTGGGGTTATAATTATATTATAATGTGGTAGGATGATCATGGAAAAGGGCCAGCTGCAGAACATGTAAATGATTATCAAATTCGACTTTCATTTTACGTGAATTTTATTATTTGTTTATATAATTTTATTTTTGTGGCGATCAATTATTTCATTTGTTTATATAACTGAAATGACATTGATTTTGTTGAAATTATATGTAGTCGACAGACCATGTTGATCATGATTCCATCAATGAGGAGGGGTTGTATTCATCCCTTGGTCTGATCATATTAATAAAAAAAAATCATTAAAGAAAACAAGGAACTTGCTAGCTTGTTAGACCATCCAGATCAAACTCCTGACATCCTAGAAATGATCAATCTCCTTATGTCACATATTAACACATATAAGGTAATAACCATAATTTAAGCATTTTTTTTAATGTACTCGTATGTTCAATTATGAAAATATGTTTTTTAACTTTTACATTATCTCACGAAAAAACATTTTTTTTTTTATAAAGAGATTTTTGGAGCCTATTCAGCCCAGTGTTGGTAGTAGTGGTGTTGCAGAGACACCACAGAGTCTGTTAAGAACCTGAATAGATCTACAAATATAGCCACCACAAATACTGAATACACAATAGATCCACAAAGCAAGATAGAAGAAACCACACTATATTATTACCAAATCCTTGATGTAGGGAAACACCATACAATGGATCCTATTATGGAATGGATCCTCTCCTATTCACTTGACTCTTCGAGGGGGAATCCTCCTATTGAGATATCGCTCCAAATACAATATTTCTCTTCATATCTCATTACATTGCTTGAACCTATTTATACAATGCTACCATCACCTAAGAACATTCTAGAGGAGGAATCTTCTAGAAGTAGAACCTTCTAATAAGTTCTCTTACATTTATTATATCTAACTATCCATTTATTATATCTAACTACCATAGTGAGCCTTATTTAATAATATAGTGGACCTAGTCGACCTTACATTGAATGACTTCCACTATTATCACTATGGGCCCTCTGGGCCCCCACTACTACCTCTC
This sequence comes from Picea glauca, assembly GCA_000966675.3. NCBI lineage: Eukaryota > Viridiplantae > Streptophyta > Pinopsida > Pinales > Pinaceae > Picea > Picea glauca. The sequence continues at coordinate 268,074 of JZKD02S0088228.1, read as the reverse complement.
TAGCTACCTAACATTCCATCCCCCTTATGAAAGCATTGTCCTCAACGCTTGATGTACAACCATATACTAGGGTCCCATGGATAATTGTGGACCATAATGCTGAAGAAAACTGGAGAACCAAGGTCCCATGTAGAAAGGAATGCCACCATGTTGAAGTATTCCAACCACCATTGTAAGCCTGGGTCTCATGTCCAAGTGCTCATGTGAACTCCCTGCGGAAGATTTTGGAACCCAATAACCAACTCAAAATGATGCTCCAAATACTGTCACCTGTCATGTGGATCCAAATAAGAAGATCCATCCACATAGTGGAAAAGGGTCATAGCAGAATATGAAAGGAATAATACCACTGTAGAATATGCAGGATGAACACTAGTAATAATCATTGGCTCTCAATTTGTCACATTGATTCTCTCTACAGAAGGTGGATTAGAGTCATCAAATAAAATATGAAAGTGGTTGTCATCCCATAAATGAAAACTATCCATATACCAATCATCACAATCGGCTTCAAAATCATATCAAGCATATATTTCTTGATTATATTCATCCATGATGTCCACCATAAGAAATCTCTCCTGCATGATATCCAATGAATCTTGAATACTACAAAAACTATCATTGAGGCCATCTGCAAGGTCATGCAGTCTAACATCCAATGTGTCATACAATTGGGATTTGAATGCTTCAGTAATTTGTAGAATTTCTTTGAGAGTTTGAGAGGAAATATCCATATGAGCACCCTATGAACTCTTCAGTCCCGCAACCATCATGAAAAAACCCAAAAAATAGAACAATAAGTTACGACAGAAAATCATGTCTTTTTCTAGAAAAACCCTAAAAAGATGTTGAATTTAAAATGCTCATAACTTCACTTCCCAGACTTCGTTTCGGATGATTTTTTTTTGAAATTGGGTGAAATTGTGAGAGGAACTTAGATCTGTAATTTTTTTGGGCAAATTCGGCCTACATCTGCTACAAAAATAAATAAAAAACCCTGAAAATTTGTAGATTTTAAAACTTCAATATCTTGACTTCCTAGACTTCGTTTCAGACGATTTTTTTTTTCAACTTGGTTTTTTTTCTGAGAGGAATTCAGATGTAGAACCTGTTTATGCAATTTTTTTAACAAAATACACCAAAAATTTCTGGAATGTCGCAGCCCTCTTTTTTTCTTCTCCGAAAAAAAAAATGTAAAAAAATAAAATATTTGCCCACAATTTCTGCCAAAGAAAGTGCTCTAATACCACTTGTTAAGAAGTTGAATAGATCTACAAATATAATCACCACAAAGACTAAATACACAATAGATCCATATAGCAAGATAGAAGAAACTACACTTTATTATTACCAAACCCTTGAGGTAGGGAAACACCATACAATGGATCCTATTATGGAAGAGATCCCCTCCTGTTCACTTACCTCTTTGAGGGGAAAACCTCCTAATGAGATTCAACTTCAAATACAATACTTCTCTTCATATCCCATTACATTGCTTGAACCTCTTTATATGGTGTTACCAACACCAAAGAACATTCTAGAGGAGGAATCTTCTAGAAGTAGAACCTTCTAAGAAATCCTCTTACATTTATTATATCTAACTACCCATTTATTATATCTAACTACCATAGTGAGTCTTATTTAATAATATAGTGGACCTAGTCCACCTTACATTGAATGGCCTCCACTATTATAACTATGGGCCCTCTGGCCTCCCACTACTACCTCTCTAGCTATCTAACAGAGTCATGATGTGGGCTATCATACAGTTGCTAGAGTATTGTTTACTTCTCCATCTTCCACACCTAATTTAGATAGAAGCCATGAAATGCACTGCCAGGCATCCACAAAACGGTCAGGTTCTAGAGGTGGTGACAAAGATGAGGTTGATGATGTGGTTAACATGGTTTCCTTTCCTGGAGCTAGACGTGTGACCAACACGGGGAACCTTTGTGCACATTTTTGGTCGACGATAATAGAATTCCATTAAAACAAATAAGACTCCCAGGTAGTTTTTCATATTTTAACTGTTTCATGTTGTCCATCTCATACAAAAATCATTTAGATTATTATTTTTAAATTAATGATCATATCTTTTTGTGTGTAGGAAACAATCATTTTTATAGGCACCTGGAGAGCAAGACCTTGTTGATTTTTTGGGAAACATTACACATGAATAACTTTAGGATTATCTCGAAGGCCTCTTTGGAGTAGACACGTTCAATAAAATAGAGACCACCTCTATAGTGGGAGATTATTTAAAATATACACAGGATGTTTATAGACGAAGCTTAGCAAGAAACCCTAGGTACGAGTGTCCTCCATCTATTCCAGAGAGGGAGTGGAAGGTGATCATTGATGAGGAAAAAGAAAAGATATTGAAAAAATCAGGAGAAAAAATAATTGGTACCCTAAGGTAAATTACAATATTTTGATTTCAATACCTTTAATTTTCTTTAGATCTAAATAAAAATGTGGTATATAACATACTTGAAAATTTTGATGATAGGTTTCCTAACACTTTGAAGGAAACCAAAGAAAGGATTTCCAAACATGGGCAAAACAAGCTAGGCCAGGGAGACTACTTGAGGTTACAGTCATGAATCGTAAGTACCCAAACATCTTAAGAATATTATTTGTATCGAATTACATCTTTCAAGTAATTGCAACCAAAAACATTAAAAAAAAGCTCTTATGCAATGAGGGTGATGACTTCGGAACTGAAACCACAGAGGAAGACCTCCAACTTGGTTACAAGTATGACTGTAAAGTCATGGTTGATTGTAGGAAAAGCATGGGTTAGACCCAAATATCCAGTTTGCGGGATAAGGTAAATACAAATAAATCCACATTAACCTTTTATTACTTATATAATACATAAATGTTTGATATCGTCCATAACTTTAATGTCTTACTTTGTTTTAATTAGGGGATAAACACTATCAACGAAACCATTAGTACTGGACAATGGAGTGTTGATAGTGCAATGCGAGCATAAGTTCATGGTACTCCCTAGTATCCCCATCCTAGTGGGGTGCATCCCCAAGATGTTCTTGTGATTGAGTCCCATGACAGTAAAATGGTTGTATATTAATCATATACTTAATAATTTCGTACTTATAAATTTTGTACTTCTAATTTTTATTACATATACATTTACGGTTTTTTCATTATAAATTTCATCATTTCAATGGAATAGAATGTCATAGTTGATCCTCCTCGACCTGAATATCATGAGAACATGGAAGCCATTCCAACGGTGTCGATTAGTGGACTAGGTAAATAATTACATTGCAGAGTTTTTTTTTCAATATTAATGAACTACTTTAATGATATTTAAAAATTGGCCATATAAATTTAATATTTTTTGTTTTTGTAGTTGATGGCCCCTCACAACAGCCTCCACACCATGGGTATGATACCAAGCATGCTTGGCGTGAAAGGAATGAAGAAACATAAATTGTTGAAGAGCACCTAGTAAACGAATATGATGTTGACCCCCCTTCTGGCACAGACCTATCGGCCCTCAGGCCGATATCCGCTCATAGGATCGTTCTTTAACCCCTACGAGCCAGATCGACTCTTTCGGATTCCCTACTGGAATCTCCTTTCGAATCAATCTGCGGGTCTTTTTTTCGCAGCTCGCAATCTCACGAGTTCACGAGTCATGACTCCTGACTTTTCCTCTCCAATCTTGTGATACCCGAGATCGCGAAATGGTTATGGTTCCTTCTTTGTTAGCACCTTCTGCATGTGACCATAGGCTAGGCTTAAATGCCAGTGCCTCTCGCAACTCACTACTTCATGAGTTTCAACATCCAATCTTTTCACCTTCCTTTCACGAACCCCTGAGAGGCAAGGTTGACTTTTCTCCTCTCGTTCTCGCTACTCATGACTTCGCGAGTCAAAGGATCGAGCTCACGTCCTCTTGTCTCGCGAATCCTCGAGACGTGAGAAGTCAACAAAGCATTGAATCCCTCCTTCAGATGACATGTGTCCACCTGTTGATTTTCCTGGGCCCACTTGTGGTTTCACCACGTGTTTCCTCCGTGCCTCGGCTTTCGGCACTTTGTGACTTCGCGACTTCTGATGTTGAAAACAACTCCTTTCAACCTCTAAACCCCCGAATGTGTGAAATGAGATGGGGTTCTTGATCCAACGATCCTCCCATGACCTGGATCCGACGGCTATCCTCGCTCCTTGCGATTTTTCCTCTCGCGACTTGGAGCACTCAATCTCTTGGGCTCTCACCCTGAAAACCTCCGAGTTCGTGAGATCCATAGATCTCTGCCACCTGTCCTCCTCCAAACGGACGACTGTGATTTTCTCACAGATTCGCGACTTCTGGACAAAAGCCTCGGCCTCTTATCCTCCGATATTTCGAAAGGGTGAAATTCTGACACGTCGTCAACGCGGGTCCCACGATGGAACTTCCCGCCTTTTTGGAATTTCGGACTTCGCGACTTCGCAAATCTGGGTGCTAAGCCTTCAACTATTCAACCTCTGAATCCCCGAATTGGTCAACGAAAGTATGACCTCCGTGTTGGCGAGCATGCCACCTGTCCACTCTCATATGGATGGTCCTGATCCTCTTCGCAACTTCACCACTCGCGAAGTCGAAGGGCCTCCCTTTTTGACCTCTGATTCCCGAATCCCCGATAAGGGTGATCTCGTGACACATGTCCTTCCAATCGGATGGCTCAGATTCTCTCGCTATTTTTGGACTTTGCACCTCACGACCTCGCGAGTCTTGATTCAAAGGTTTCGACCCTTCAACTCACGAAACCCCGAAATGAGATTTATGTGGGTGATCCAATGACCCTTGTTGGCTTGGATCCCACAGTCCGATTTCTATTGATCTTGCACTGGATGAATGCTGCTGTAACTCCTCTTCTCCTCTTCAATATCTGATGGCTCTCGAGACTTCATGAATTCTCCATGGAGAATTTTGACTGTCAATTCCCTCCTTAACGATTCCTGCGAAATGAACAAAGTGTTCTCTTACGGAACTTGTCCTCCTGCAAAAATCCTTCGCTGCGCCTCCTTCCAACAATTCAAGGCACTACCTCTTATGAGATTTTACCACAACCTAGAGTCTTCAAAAAAGACTCCTGCACACACTCCTTGTAGAAATTTTTCAAATACTTCCGAGTATTTGAATTCTTTGACTCTGCGCACTCTCTGCAACAACAGTCTTACAACAATTTCGCTCAGGTTATAACTCTGAGACTTTGCTCGGCCTGCGCACTCCTTGCATGGCTCCTGTGCTCAACTTGCACTTCTGCGAGAATGAGAATAGTGTTATCTCTCCTGAGCTTGCAGAGACGAATTCTGACTTCTTTCAACGCACACCTTGTAGACAAATTTCACTGCACTCCTTGCAGGAAAACTCTTGCTCAGACAGAGAAACAATTGAAACTCATTCCTTACTCTCCCTCTCTCCAGATTTCATACATGAAATATGAAATCATACATTCACGCATCAAAGAAAATGAATAATAGAGAGTAAACTAGCATATATCAATCAACATGCACAACATAGAAAGCAATTGAACGCCATGAGTCTGGACTAAAGATCTATGTATTAATCCAGAACTTTTGTACATGGGTTTTTCTACACAACTCTCTGCTTCTGCTCTCCTATTCTCTCTTCTCATCATGCTTCTAATGTTACAATGATACAAGTGAGGGTGTCTATATCCATTTTCCCTCCTTGCTCTAAACTGTCTAATCTGGAATTTTTAAAGCTACCTACTTACATTCATTAACATAAATGCCTCTTAATCCTTTCAGACGAGAGCGGGACGCTCAAGGTATGATCATAGTATATGAGTACGCCCTTTCTTAAGTGTTTCATTTATGTTTGGTGCATCCAACTTCAAAAGATTTTAAATAATTTATCATGTGCCCAAAATGCGTTGGCGCTTGCCCCCACGCTCGCTTGTTGTTGGCGATGCTCCTGCATCATACTCCCTCGCTTGAAAATTTTCATGGGCTCTTGTCCATGAGCTCTCGCACAGTCTGTCCATGCTTATGGATATCCGTTTCATTTTCCCAGCTGGCATCTTCAACTGGATGTCCCTTCCACTTGACCAAGTATTCAAAATATTCCCTTCTTCTGGTCCTTTTGCTAACTCTTTTGTCCAATATGCTTTCCATTTGTGGCTTCTTTGCAACTGCCATATGTTTTGTCCACTGAACCTCTGGTTGTTCATCACTTGTTCCTGCTTCCTCAGCTTTGTATGGGTACAAATATGAGACATTGAATATTAGAGAAATTCTGATCCCATCGGGTAATTCAACCTCATAAGCATTTGCCCCAAAATTCTTCAAGACCTTACATGGTCCGATCTTCTTCATCTTCAGTTTGTTATATGTCCCCTTCGGGAACCTTTTATTTCTCAGATGTGCCAGAATCAAATCACCAACCTCAAATTGAAGTTGTCTCATGTGTTGATATTCTTTGTGCTTATACTCTTGGCTCGAGTTCTGCAATCGCTCCTTCACCTGGCTGTGAAGTTTCTTCATTGCTTCTGCGAAACCCTCTGCACTAGCACTCCTAGTTGCATTCTATTCTGAATCTCTCAATTTTGAGAATCCTCTTGGTTGCATCCCATAAACAATTTGGAATGGACTCTTCCCTGTGCTTTTGTTTAATGATTCGTTATATGCAAATTCTGCCTGTGGCAGAATATTGTCCCACTGACTGTGGTGTTCTGTCACCAAGCTCCTCAAGAAGTCTCCCAAACTTCTGTTCACAACTTCTGTCTTTCCATCCGTCTGAAGATGATAAGTTGAATTGAATGAAAAGTTTGTTCCCAGATTTTTCCATAAGGTTCTCCAGAAGTGTCCCATGAACTTGGTGTCTCGATCTGAAACTATGCTCCTTGGTAAGCCGTGAATTTGAATAACTTCTTTGAAAAATAGATTCGCAATGTGAGTTGCATCACTAGTTTTCTGACACGGTATGAAATGTGCCATCTTAGAAAATCTATCCACTACTACAAAGATCGAGTCAAACCCTCTTTGTGTTCTTGGCAACCCCAATATGAAGTCCATGCTTATTGCATCCCACGACTTGTCAGGTATGGGTAACAGTTGATAAAAGCTTGCATTCTGCCTCTTCCCTTTTGAATGCTGACAAATTCTGCATCTGTCTACGAATATTTTGACGTCTTCTCTCATTCCTGGCCAAAAATATGACTCATTTAACTTTGAGAACGTCTTTTCATGACCAAAATGTCTGGCCAATCCTCCACTATGTTTCTCCTTCAGCAAATTCTCCCTCATGGAGCATTTTGGAATGCAAAGTTGATTACCCATAAACAATAATCCTTCCTGGATCATGTATTCTGTCCATTGACCTCTGTCCCTGAGAATTGGATTCTCATATGCTTCGTATGCCTCTTTAAAATCTGGATCATCTCTGTACATGTCCCTGAGATCATCAAAACCCAGTGTTTTGACTCTGAACTCCTGCAACAACAAACATTTCCTGCTCAAAGCATCAACAACTTTGTTAATAGTTCCAGAAATATGCTTAGTTACAAAAGTAAAGTTCTGTATGTATTCAACCCATTTTACATGTCTTTGATTCAACTTCTCCTGTTGAGTCACAAATTGCAAATCATGATTGTCACTGTATAAGACAAACTCCTTGGGAATCAAATAGTGTCTCCACTTCTTCAGTGCCTGAATAATAGCATAGAACTCCTTGTCATACGTGGAGTATTTCACTTTCGCTTCATTTAGCTTCTCATTGAAGTATGCTATTGGCCTGTCTTCTTGGCTCAATACTGCCCCTATTGCAAATCCACTTGCATCACATTTTACCTGAAATGTCTTCTTGAAATCAGGCAACACCAAAATTGGTTGTTCCGTGATTTTCCTTTTTAACAAATTGAAGCTTTTCTCAGCCTCTTCTGTCCAATGAAAAGACTTGTGTCTCTTCTTCACTGTGTCCATCATTGGTGCACTAATTCCACTGAAATTCCTGATGAACTTCCTGTAGAAACTAGCCAATCCATGAAAACTTCTCACCTCAAATATACTCTTCGGTGATGGCCAATTCTTAATTACCTCCACCTTATCTAGATCCATCCTCAACTAATTTGCAGAAATAACAAACCCTAAATAAATGAGTTCTGTCTTCATGAATGAGGATTTCTTCATGTTTATTAGCAACTTCTCTTGCTGTAGCCTCTTCATTACTATAGCCAAATGTTTCAGATGCTCTGCTTCTGTTTTACTGAAAATCAGTATGTCATCAAGATACATAATGACAAATTTTCTGATGAAATCCTTCAGGACTTCGTTCATCAACCTCATGAAAGTACTTGGTGCGTTCGTTAAGCCAAATGGCATAACAAACCATTCATACAACCCTTCGTTAGTCTTGAAGGCTGTCTTCCATTCATCACCTTCTCTCATACGAATCTGGTGATATCCACTTTTCAAATCAATCTTCGAAAAAAATTTGGCCCCACTTAAGCAATCCATCAAATCATCCATCCTTGGCAATGGAAATCTGTACCTGATGGTTATCTTGTTGATTTCCCTCGAGTCAGTACACATCCTCCAACCTCCATCTTTCTTCGGATTGAGTACTGTTGGAACAACACATGGACTCAAGATTTCTCTCACCAACCCCTTGTCCATTAAATCCTGAACCTGTATTTTGACTTCTTCATTCTCCTGCAACGTCAATCTGTATGTTGATTTGTTTGGTAAACTAGCTCTAGGTATGAGATCAATATGATGACTCACACTTCTGATCGGTGGCAGCGAACGAGGTAGTTCATCCACTACTATGTCAACAAGTTCTTCCAACAGTTTCTGAACCTCTTTTGGTAAATCATCTACCCTTGTATTGGTTAAAACAATTTTAGGCTTCCTGACCACAATGAATTGCGGTTCCTCCTTCTTCTTAACCTCTGTAAGAAGTTCCTTCCCACTCATGAGAAATACAGTGTTGCTTACTTGAAGTTTCACCTCTTTGTCCTTAATCGACAACAACATGTGAGTTCTCCCATTCTTCTCTAGGGTGTATGTGTTCTTTCTCCCATCATGAATCACATTTTTTTCATATTTCCACGGTCTACCCAGCAATAGATGACAAAAATCCATGGGAATAACATCACAGAGTATTTCATCTTTATACCCTCCCATTTTAAATTCAACTAAACATTGTTTAGTGACATTTACCTGATGTCCTTTTTGTAGCCATGAAACTCTATATGGACTTGGATATTCAATAGTCTCCATCTCCAACTTTTCTACCATCTCTGTAGAAACAAGATTATCTATGCTACCACTGTCCGTGATGACCTTGCATACCCTGTCCTTGGTTTTGCAAGCAGTCCGAAAAAGACTGTTCCTTTGCACTGGATTCTCCACCTCCTTCTTTGGTGTTAAGAGAAATTTTCGCATCATCAACGATCTTCTGCCTTCAACATCCTCTGCCTCAACATTCCACCTCTGTGCTTCGGCAATGTGAGTTTCACCACCTTCTTTTTTTTTTTTTCTGGACACTCATAAGATTTATGTCCGACCTTTCCACATGTGAAGCATTTCACTACTCCACCTCTTCCTCTTCCTCTACCTCTGGAATGAGGAAAAATGTTTCCATCAGCATACTGACCTTTCTATTTGGTATGCTTCCCTCTCTGTGAAATTCCACCTCTCTCAGTCTGAGTCTGAGGTTTCTTCCACTCTTCCTTGGGTTTCTAATTTCTATCATGGGCAACTGATTTGCCTCTGGGCTGACTTCTGCCTCGACCTCTTTGACCCTGTTTTTGGCTCAGCTTCTCTTTATCTTTTAGAGCCATCTGATAAGCATCTTCCACCGTTCAGATGGTCATCATTCTCATCTCATCCTGAATGTCATATCTCAGACCATTCATGTACTTGGAAACCTTTTCATCATCACTTTTGTGATGACTTGCCCTGATGTTCAGCCTGTAGAATTCTTCAGTGTCCTCTTTCACTGTCATCAGCTTCTGTCTCAAATTTTGCATTCTTTGAAACAGAGTAATCTGGTAGTCCCTGGGAATAAATTTCACCTTCATCTTCGCGATCATCCTATCCCAACTCTTGATTTTCTGCTTGCCTTTGCAGTGTCTGTCAGCTTGTAGTTCATCCCACCACAATGTTGCATGTCCTTTCAATCTTGTGACAACATGTTTGACTTTTTTGTCTTCCTCGACATCTTCATAGTTATAATATGTGTCCAGAGATCTAATCTAGTCTAGAAGCTCTTCAACATTTATATTTCCATCGTATACTGGAATATCCATTTTTTCCTTAGCACCCATTCTTGCAACAACCCTAATTAGGCGTTCATTTGCTACATCTTCTACTGCGACTTCTTCTCTTTCATGTCCAACTTCATCTTCACTTTCATATTCATTGACATCTCTAACACCAGCTGTGTGCCTTTGTGTTGTCTCCATGTCCTCGAGTCTGGTGCATATGTCACGCATCTCTCTTTCCATGGTTGGATTTGGCACCTGCCTACCCCTTCCTCTTGGCATTTCCCTTTCCTCTGGTGGATCAGGTGTTTGCCTATCTCTTCTTCTCGGTGGCATGGCTGAGATTTTCTTTCTCGCTTTCCCTGTCTGAAGTATACAAATAGAGTCAAGCTCTGATACCACACTGGCATAGACCTATCGGCCCTTGGGACGATATCCGCTCACAGGATCGTTCTTTAACCCCTCCGAGCTGGATCAACTTTTTCGGATTCCCTGCTGGAATCTCCTTTCAAATCAATCCATAGGTCCTTTTTTCCCAGCTCGCAATCTCATGAGTTTGCGAGTCGTGACTCCCAAATTTTCCTCTACAATCTCGTGATACCCGAGATCACGAAATGGTTATGGCTCCTTCTCTGTCGGCACCTTTTGCATGTGACCATAGGCTAGGCTTAAATGCCAACGCCTCTCGCAACTCACCACATCACGAGTTTCAACGTCTAATCTTTGCACCTTCCTTTCACAAACCCCTGAGAGGTGAGGTTGAATTTTCTCCTCTCGTTCTCGCTACTCGCGACTTCGTGAGTCGAAGGATCGAGCTCATGTCCTCTTGTCTCATGAATCCTTGAGATGTGAGAATTCAATAGAGTGTTGACTCCCTCCTTTAGACGACGCGTGTCCACCTATCAATTTTCCCGGGCCCACCTGTGGTTCTGCCACATGTTTCCTCCATGCCTCGGCTTTCGACACTTTGCGACTTCGTGACTTTTGATGTAAAAAAAAACTCCTTTCAACCTCCAAACCCCCGAATGCGCAAAATGCGATGGGGTTCCCAATCCAACGGTCCTCCCGTGACCTAGATCCAATGACTGTCCTCGCTCCTCGCGATTTCGCCTTTCACGACTTGGAGCACTCAATATCTTGGGCTCTCACCTTGCGAACCTCCGAGTTCGCAAGATCCCTAGATCTCTGCAACCTGTCCTCCCCCAAACATACAACTGCAATTTTCTCATGGCTTCGCGACTTCGGGACCTTCAGGACAAAAGTCTCAGCCTGTTATCCTCCGATATGTTGAAAGGGTGAAATTCTGACACATCGTCAACACAGGTCCCACGATGGAACTTCCCTCCTTTTTGGAATTTCATACTTCGCGACTTCGCGAATCCGGATGCTAAGCCTTTAGCTCTTCAACCCCCAAATCCTCGAATTGGTCAATGAAAGTCTGACCTCCGTGTTGGCGAGCATGCCACCTGTCCACTTTTAGTTGGACGGTCTTGATCCTCTTTGCAACTTCTCCACTTGCGAAGTTGAAGGGCCTCCCTTTCTGACCTCCGATGCTCGAATCCCCGATAAGGGTGATCTCGCGACACGTGTCCTTCCAATCAGACGACTCAAATTATCTCACTATTTCAAGACTTTTCACCTTGCGACCTCACGAGTCTTGATGCAAAGTTTTTGACCCTTCAACTCACGAAACCCCGAAATGAGATTTACATGGGTGATCCAATGACCCTTGTTGGCTTGGATCCCACGATCCGATTTCTCTCGATCTTGCACTGGATGAATGCTTCCATAACTCCTCTTTTCCTCTATAAGATATGACGGCTCTCGGGACTTCATGAATTCTCCACGGATAATTCCGACCGTCAATTCCCTCCTTGACGATTCCCGTGAAATGAACAAAGTGTTCTCTTACGGAACTTGTCCTCCTATGAAACACCTTCGCCGTGCCTCCTTCTGACAATTCAAGGCACTACCTCTTTTGATATTTTACCACAACCTAGAGTCTTCAAAAAAGACTCCTGTACGCACTCCTTGCATAAATTCGTCAAATACTTCCGAGTATTTGAAGTCTTCAAATCTGCGCACTCTCAGCAACTGCAGTCTTTCAACAGTTTCGCTTAGGTTATAACTCTGAGACTTTGCTCGGCCTGCACACTCCTTCCACGACTCCTGTGCTCAACTTGCACTTCTTCAAGAATGAGAATAGTGTTATCTCTCTTGAGCTTGCAGAGACGAACTCCGACTTCTGTCAACGCACACCTTGTGGACAAATTTCACTGCACTCCTTGTAGGAAAACTCTTGCTCAGACAGAGAAACAATTGAAACTCATTCCTTACTCTCCCTCTCTCCAGATTTTATACATTCAATATGAAATCATACAATCACGCATCAAAGAAAATGCATAATAGAGATTAAATGAGCATATATCAATCAGCATGCACAACACATAAAGCAATTGAATGCCATGAGTCTGAACTAAAGACCTTTGTATTAATCCAGAACTTCTATACATGGGTTTTTCGACACAACTCTCTACTTCTGCTCTCCTATGCTCTCTTCTCATCATGCTGCTAATGTTACAATGATGCAAGTGAGGGTGTCTATATCCATTTTCCCTCCTCACTCTAAACTGTCTAATGTGGAATTTTTAAAGCTACCTACTTACATTAATTAACATAAATGCCTCTTAATCCTTTCAGACGAGAGCGGGACGCTCAAGGTCTGATCACAGTCTACGAGTACGCCCTTTCTTAATTGTTTCATTTATGTTTGGCGCATCCAACTTCAAAATATTTTAAACAATTCATCATGTGCCCAAAATGCGTTGGCGCTTTCCCCCATGCTCGCTTGTTGTTGGCGATGCTCCTACATCACCTTCTCTCCTAGGGGTTGTGCAACCTCCCGGTCAAGGATCTTCAAATACTTGAGACAAATTAGCTCCTTGGGACCATGCTAGCCCCCAAATTGATTTAACATAGGCCCCCTATCTCCTTAGGCACAAGACCTATGGAACCTGTGGGCCCTCTTCCTAGCACTTTTTATAATTTTAAACTAGCAAGAGCTAGCTCCTTCCGCTAATCCCTTCTCCTCATATGACCTCAGGATGTGACCCAGGGCTTAACCTCTTTAAGTGCTTCATGACTTCAGGCTTTGGTTGTTTCTCCACAACACTTTTCCACAAATTTCCTGAATCATCAAATCGGCAAATACACCCTAGTATTATATCGATGACCAAGGCTCTTTCCGAGACTTCAAGACTTTTGTTCCTGTCTGCATGATGAACCAAATTTTCCAAAGTTCCAGATCCCCAAACTATGGATATTGTGCCACGCATCCTAAGAATGTATGACTGGGATTGAATCTGACCTTCGGGCTTTTGAGAGTCCTCACAATTCTACAATCGGTTTTCTCCAAAGTGTCAGACCTCCGTATCTGTTACAACCTATCTCACCTTGGGTCAACAGTCCACAATACTTTGAGGCTTTAAATATTTTCCATTACACCACACCCCAAATTTCCCATAGTGTCAACCTTCTGGAGTGTTAGATCTTCTGACACTTTCCCTAAACTGTCAATGGCCTATATCTGCTTCAGGCTCTGACAACTTCTTTCCCAATTGCTTCTCTTCGAAAACCCTCCGAAGTTATAGGACTCTAGAATGATGAGATCTCCTACCACGTGTCCCTTTCAACAGAAGAATAAGATCCTCTCTAATGTTCAAAGATTTGGTGATTCTGCCTACTCTAACACTGAATGCTCCTAGGGTTCCGGTCAGCCGAACTCCAGGATCTACTGACATGTTTCTTCTATGATGGATGGTCCCAATTGATTTAGACTTTGGGACTTTGGGATACTTGTCTCATTTGCACATAAAAATGAAAAAATTTGAACTTGCGAAGTCCTAATATTGCTGGGGTTTAACCACTGAGAAACTTACCTGGATCAGACGATTGTCGTTGCTCGGGCCCAGATCTAACGGCTAGGATCTATTCTCCCATTGCAAGCTCCTCCTTCAATACTTGACTCATATCTAATGGTCCAGATTTCTCCTGACAACTAATCTAACAATAGTCGTAGCTCCTCCTCCACTCTGGATGCACTCTTCTTTTATGACGAAGGAAATTACTCGATCTTTCAAAGGCTCGGTATTTTCTTTTGCCTATGTAAGACCGACTCTTTGGGCCTTGTCTTGCATTGCACCTCTTGAGATTGAACTTGAAGTAAGTTCACCCGCACACACTTTGTGCTCTTACTGCAGTCTGGAAGTTAGACTGTACTCAACCTTTTTCACTCCTTGCAGAGACTCTGGGCACAACTGCACTATCTCTCCCAAGTTTTGAATTTGAAACAAGTTAGATTTCACACGCCTTGAACTTCTTCTATAATCTGGGACTCAGACTAGTTTTTTCCTTTTGCACTGCTTGCATAGGCCTTGTGCACACTTGCGCCATCTCTTTAACTTAACTAACACTTAGAAAAGTGTGGCCCCTATGCACTCCTTGCACTTGATTGATGGAACTTCACGCTGTCCCTCCTAAGCTTATAATTGCTCAAACTTATAAGGGTATCGACTCTTTGCTTCCTTAACAAAATTATTGTGCCCTCCTGGAACCCATGCTCATTCTCCTGAGACTTGACCAATGCTTTAGTAGTGAGTTGGATTTGTGAATTCCTTGCACGACTTCACCTACTGAAACTTAAACTCTTAAAATTTCACTTGTGCGCTCCTTATGCTCTCTATGTAGAATTGCACTGCTCCTCCTGAGCTTTAACTTTTGGTGCACCCTCTTGGAAACCTTTTCATAGAACTCTAGATAGAGTTCTCACGCACTCCTTACACTCGCTCAATGCACTCCTTCAAGAGACATTAGAGTATTCGGTAACTCTGGTATATCTCCTTCAAAGTATTTAGACACTCTGATGTGCACTCCTTGTACAATTTTCTCTTCTGAGCTTCAAAATGGTTCTGGTGTGCCCTCTTGGCACGCTCTTCTTTGAACTCATCATAGAGTTCAATTGCACTTGTTGCACTGGCTTCAAAGATTTTTCAATCACTCTGGTGTGCACTCCTTGCACAAGCTGAAGAGCCCAAAACTACTCAGAAATTCACAGATAGGAAATTCTATCTAATTCCTGCAAAGGGAACATACATGCATCTAAAAACATATATAAATAAACACATATAACATTCAAAAAATAACCATTCATCACACATAAAAAGACAGACACCTCATATGCAGGAAAAACTACTTTTGTATTATATCTAAATGTTTTTGTACACAGATTTACAATGGATGGACTGCAACATAGTCTTCCACACTTCTCTTCTCCTCTCTTTATCTTTCTAATTCTCTCTCCCCCTACTACCAAATCTCTCTCTAATGAATTTTTATACATTGATCTCTTTTAAAAAGAGGGACTCATCGAGCCTTCCCTCCAAGCTACCTACTCGCATTGAATTGCATTCAATTTCAATCAATGGACGTCTAGTCCAAAACAAAACAATCCTATCTACCTGTCAACCAATTTAAGGTGACTCTGTCTATAGCCTGTACAAAGGCATCAACCCGACTCTTCCATCCTTACAACATTTTAATTTCTTTAAATTAAATTTAAAATTTTAAAAATGGGAGGGTTGCGCCTCTCCCTTCCTTCTTGAATGTGCTTTGATGTGCTAAACAACTGGCACTTTGTTGAGGTGGAAAGATGCTCTTGCATTAGAAGACATGGAGATGTATGAATTACTTTAGAACTGGAAATCACAAAAGAATACTAAAATAAATTTATGATGTATAATAATTTTATAAGACAAATAGATGTACATTATATATAAAGTATATTTGTAACATATTTTGAATGATAAATCTCATTTATAAAAACTCTTTTTTATGACATATGCCTTTGAATGATAAACCTCATTTATAACTTTACAATCACTTTTTATCAATTTTGAATATTTTTCATGCATATTTTTTAGTAGAATATAGATTGGGTATTGGGGAATTGAGAGTGATGTGAGGGGGGGAGAGGGGCCATAGGAGCTAATGAGTCTCCATTTTGATACCTTTATTAACCTATATTACCCTCTATTTGAGCCTATTTTACCAAGGCTATGTTTATATAATTGACTGTTTCCTCCACAAATACACTTTATGACCTTGTCCATATGCATAGAGGGGTAACTTATGATTAAGGCATGATTTGTTTAGTTTTCTTGAGTTAATTCGATTAAATGCTTGATTATTTATGATCCTAATCACTTTGACCCTTAAGCAACTTGATCTGGTACCTCACTATTCTGGTACTGCAACTATGGCGCGATCCAGTACCCAGTCTGTGTCGGTACCAAGGCTCTAGCTTCATCCGGTACTAGCTCTCCAGCTCCATCCGGTACCAGCTCTGCACTTACTCTGGTACTAGCTCTCCATCTCCATTCGATACCAGCTTTGCACTTCATTCGGTACTAGCTCTTCGCCTCTTTCGGTACTAGCTTCATCTGGTCTTAGCTCTCCAACTTCATCCGGTACCAGCTCTGCACCTCTTTCGATACTAGCTTCATCCGATACCAGATTGCGCCTATTCCGGTACTAGCTCCATCTGGTACTACCATCACGTTCATCCGGTACCCATAGTCTTGACTGTGTTCATCTGGTAATAAACCCTTGCCTACAATATTACGATACTATTTGTTCTAATCTGGTACCAACTGTGCTAATATGGTACTAAACATAAGTCAATTTTTTTGAATGTTTCTAGAAGAAAATCAGGCACATGGGTTTTGTCCAGAATGATGTTTTCATGCGGATGAGTGAGTTAGAATTTTCCCAGATCGTACATGTGGACCTTCATCTTAGGGGGAATGATTATGCCAAAATTAGCAAAAAACTCAAACTGCCAACTTTCACCTCGATTTCCATGAATATGGTATCAGATATAGAAATTTGAAGATATGAGTTTTGTCTAGAATATGGAAAATTTAGTAAGATGTGGGCAGTTTTTTAAAATTATAATTGTTTTGGGAGATATGGGTGGAGCCCTAACTCGAATCTGCCCAAATTGATAAAAAACACAGATTTGTGGGATTTATCCTAAAATTGTGAAAATTGTTTTCTTAGTT
>JZKD02S0088228.1:211754-247419 GCA_000966675.3 Picea glauca | reverse complement strand
ACGAGCCCTCATTCTCAATTGTATATCATCTTATCTTATCTTATCTATTCATATTTTATACATTATTCCTACATGGATTATTATGTTATATTCCAAGTATTTTGGATTATTTGTGCGTGACGAACTTTGTTCGTCTCAGGCAATGGTCCACTGCCCCAACCAAGGTAAACCTCCGTGTACATGTTTTTGTGTGATTGTGTGAGTGTGAACATTTAACAGTTTTGTGTTGAAATGATTTCAAATGCATTTTAAGTTCATTACAAAGTTATTTGATTCTGAATTAGTGTGAGTAAATTATTAGGCCTTGAACAGAGTAGATAATTCCATTTCCATTTCTACAGATTGATATTTAGGTAATAAGAGTTGGATAGATGTGTGTGATTGTTAAATATGCAATTGTTATTGTTTTTAATTTATGATTGTGTCTCTCTTAGTAGGTACATGAATCATAAGACTTCATCTCTCACCTTCATGTCCATGTAATGAAGTCTTTCAATCATATTGACTGCCTCCTGTATTGAAGAAGATTTGATTGGCATTGATAGGGTTAAGATTGATTTCTTTCTAAGAGTGGATAAAGTGGATTGTTGATTGTTGTTTCAAATGCTACAGGGAACAAGATCTTAAGTTCATATCTTCATTTCATGAACCTATAATGAGCAGATCCATCCCCTGAACAAGAATTCTGAATTATACATTTATTGATCAATTTTTCTTTCTAGATTTTGAATTGTGTGAAGAGTGTTATCGTTGAAGTGTGCCCAAATTTTCTTGTTAGTCATTGTTAAGAGTAGTAGCTATATATAACTAAGTCAAATTCCATATTTCCACTTCATGATCTTGTAAATGTACAAGTCATTATTTGAGAAAGATATTTTGAATGCATGATTGCTAAGATTTTATTTGCAAGTTTTTCTTTGTGAATTTTGAAATGAGTGGAGAATGTTATTTGAAGAAGTGTGAAAACATATTATTTTATTATTGAATGTTTCTTATTTATTCTATACTCATTAGACATAGATAGACCACGTGTTTCCAACACATATAGTGCATCAACTCTACTGATTACAAATCTCGATCAATAATTTATGTTTGCTAATATATTATGCATATAATTGCACCAACATTTTGGCGTTGTTGTCGAGGAGTTGTAAACATTAATAGGTAGTATTTGAATCAGATTGATTTAATGGTTTTGGATTGGTTTTATGGATGACCTAAGGGTGGAGAGAATACGGTAACACGTGTGGGAAGATCCTATGCATCCACTTTGGTGGGGTTTCTCCAAAGTTAGGTTGTCCTCTCTTCCTTTTAATGCAAGTGTGTTTTTCCTTCTTTTATGCAAAATTGTGTTTTCATGATGGGCTAGCTTGTGTGAACAAATAACCTGGTGAAAGTAGGGTCCCAGTAATGCAAGGAGTTCAAGTTGGTGTGTTTTATTTTTTTAAATAGTTTTAAAATTCAGATCCTTGATGACAAATCATTTTTGGGGTGTTGTAAGAACCCTCGAGTACTAATTTGTGTTGCGAGATAGGGATCATGAACCAGCTAGATTAATTCAAGGATGATCAAGAGATTGAAGAATGTTCCTCCAAAAACTTTATCGCATTCTAGTAGCAGTTGGGATATCCGCCTCTCAGGAAGAGCATATCTTTGCAGTAGTCAAGAATTTAGTTGTCTCTCCACAGGAAGATTTAGAAGTCCCGCCATATTCCTCTTGTCAATTTGTTGAGGAGACTAAAGAATCATGGATAGAATTCAATGGAGAGAAACTAGTAGAACCTGAGATTGAAGAGTCCTTAGCATGCCTCTCAACAGATCCTGTATGTACTCCAAAGACCAATCATCTTGAAGAGGATAATCTGCATAGCATGGTAGAGGAGGACATTTAGTGTGACCGGAACAAATAAGAGAAACAAGAATATAGTTATCCTATAGAAATATGGTTTCAATTAGTTATTAGGTCACACCACTCTTTTAATTTTCATTATTGCTTGATCTCATCATCAAATTAGCTAGTCTTTCATACTCCGGTATGCATTAAAATTTATCTTTAAACCCGAGTATGGATATATTTCTAACCATGTTATGCACATGGATTCACTGGAAGTATTCCTATACTAGAAGGACATTTTATTTTGTTCAATTAGAGTAGGATAGGTAGATAAATAAATAAATGTTTCACACAAGTGAAATACAACATATCTTTCATATTTTTCATAAATGGGAATGTCAAAAGTTAATAAAGAAATCAGTTTAAGATCTTTTGTTCCTATAGTAGATTTCTTTCTAAAATTTATGATAATTTTGTTTGGAATATTATGAGAAGTGAATCTCTTCATTCTCTGAATGCACACATAATACTGGAAGGGTTTCAAAAGCCGAGAAGTCATCCTTGTCAACAGAAGATAACACTTAAGGGAGTGCTTCATGACCTATTTCTTCAAATTTCTTCTTTTTTCTTAAGTTGTTAAAAATGATGCATTCGTGCTTTATCATTACCTATCTATTTTAAAACCACTATTTCACAAGGATGATCAATTAAGTGATATTTTTAGCAGTTGAAACTGAATGTTAATTCCAAACTATTTTATTCATAGCTAATAATTCAACTTTTGACATTTTCCCTAAATTTTTTGTTTGTAAGCATGAATACAAATCTAGTTTTAATTCATTCTATTGGTTTGTTTTTAGAAAATGTTCACAACCTTCTAAGCATCCTTTTTTAGCATCTCACATTGTTTTCATGAGGCCATGAAAAACCTCAAGCATGGGGGAGTGGCTGCTGAGACAGTAGTAGTTAGGTTTATTTTGTAATAAAAAGGAAGTGCCAACAAGAGAAATGATCAACCTGGTTCCAAAATAGGAGGATTCTAAATATCACCATGTGGTCATCCAACTACATAATACCCTCTTGTCACAGAGCTTGGAGCCTAGTCATCATATTCTTTTGCATTATTCTAATGTAAACTTAGAGTTCTTGCATCTAGTGTTGGTATTTGTTCCATCTATATGGTTTTTCAGTTGAATCAGATCACAGGTCCTCTTCCAGAACACCAGAAAACACCAACTAATTCTACTCCTACAAGGTGCAACCTACAAAAGTTTCAGTCTACAAAGCACTACCACCAGATATTGTGTCAAATTCTCCTCGAGTACCGGAATACAATGTTTGCTTTTGTGCTCATCCGGTACTGGACCACATCTCTGCATCCATCCGGTACTGAACAACATTTCTGCGTTCATCCAGTACTATAGGAGAAGGTATGCACTATTCCGGTATTGGTCATAACCCCATGCTCATCCAGTACCAAAGGAGAAGGTCTGCACTATTCCAGTACTAAGCACAACTCTGTATCCATCTTGTACTAAGGTGATCCAATATTGGTAATAAGGTGTTGGTAGATCTAATCATATATTCAAGTTTTGCTACTTGATTTAAGTGTTTCAAGTACTAGGACGTATAAATTCAACATTTTTAGTTTTATTAAAGAAATTAGACTAGTTTTGCATTAAACATGTGGTTACTCTCATACATCCTCCTATTCTCAATTATTTCACACTCCCTATCATGAACTTCTGCAAGCCCTTGTATACATCTCGTATAGAAATCATTCATCTTGTCACTTTGTTTCTGTCCCCTGTTACTTATTTTCATTTTTTTGTTCCGGTACTGTAGAATTCTATTCCGGTACTGCTCTGTTCCGGTACTACAAAATTCTGTTCTGATACCGTCCTTCTCCATTACTTATTTGGTACTGATGCCAAGGTGATATGATCTTTGTCAGGTGCTTAACATTGTTTTCATTTTAGGTAATTGGAGGCATGGGCTAATCTTTTCATGTTCTTTCTATCAAGGATCATTTAAGTCTTGTGTTGAATTTCTCTTTACTCTCATGTACATATTCCTCCTACATTTCTACACTCACCCCTAAATGAATCATCCTTTCTATCCTTTAAGAAGATATTTTGACATTTATCTCTATATGATAATGGGTGCACCTGTCTTATTACCTCATCATTTTGAAAAAAAGTGTTTGCTAATTGAAATGTCCATTGAAAGGTGGTAGCACCATTATGTCTAATACTAACCTAGTTGATTCAATAAGTTCTTATCCAGGTTTATATTTACAAGTTTCTCTTGAGAGTTATTGATGAAAACCTCATGTGGTGGACCGCCCTTGCAAAACCTCAATGAACTTTCATGAGAACCCTAATAGGATTAACTAGAGGGACCTCTTAGTCATTATCCGAGATGTTCCATTATACATTCAATAGATGAGATTTAAGTCTAATGTGGATGATGTCACCCTTGGGATAATTGCAAGTAGTTAATTATGTGCCTAATAACTCTAAAACACTCTCATACCACCTGCCTTCCTTATACTGTAAAACTCTCAATGAACAATATACATCATTCTAAATCTTTTGAGTAATATAATAAAAACGAAGTATCAAGAAGTACAAGTAAACTCGACAAGGTACTGAACAAGCCTGCTGGAAGTGAGGCCATGCTTGTATGGTACTAAGGTAAACTCGTCAGGGTACTGAACAGGCCTGCTAGCAGCGGGGTATGCCAGGTAAAGGGAGTTGAAAAACATAAAGTGGCACACCTAAAATTGAACAAAAACCCTTGGGTCTCATTCTGAAGCAATCATTATCAAATCAAGGCTAGGATATGACCTTTATATCTCTCGGATGATGTTCTTAAGAACCTTCAAGTATCCACTTTGGAGGTCTATCTTTAAAATAAATAGTTTTGCATGAGAAGTGGTACCCTCAGTATATGTAATTCACCTTACCTAAGCAAGCAGAGCTTCATCTCTAAAAACTTGGATAAGAAACGAGTTAATCATCTTGGGATGTATTCTTTTATGTGTTCCTCTCTTCAAATGAGATCTAAACTATTCTTATATCACTTTTATTTTAAAGGTAATCTAGCCAGGGGGCCTATTAGTCAAATTCATTATGAAAACTCTTGGTCACTATCCTATAATCATATTAGAGTCACATCCAACCCTTTCTCCTAACTATGACCCACAATAGATTGGATAAGACTTAATGTCAAATCACTAACATATCTAATCTATTAATCATGACTCCACTTTTCCATCATAACTACTTTTCCATGGGTAAGAAGTGTGAAGCATAGGACAAGAAGTTTATATTGTATATCAGGTTGCTTAAAAGAGAACTTAAGGAGCTGACGAAAGGTATAACTTCAGGGAATGCTTGATCGAGTGAAGAGTATCATCAATTTTGAAATTTTGAAGATCATTGTTTCATAAGGACATGCAATGACTTAAGCACGGGGGAATGTTGAGTCTCCATAGTGACACCTTTATTACCCTATATTATCCTCTATCTAAGCCTATTTTACTAATGCTATGTGTATATAATTGATTGTTTCCTCCACAAATACACTTGATGACCTTGTCCATATGCATAGAGAGGTAACTTATGATTAAGGCATGATTTTCTTAGTTTTTTTGAGTTAATTCGATTAAATGATTGATTATGTATGATCCTAATCACTTTGAATCTTAATAAGCTTGATTTGGTACCTCACTATTTTGGTACTGCAATTATGGCGTGATCTGGTACCTAGTCTATTCCGATACCAAGGCTCCACCTATTTCGGTACCAAGGCCAACTTCATCCGGTACTAGCTCTCCATCTCCATCCGATACCATATCTCCATATCCATTTGGTACCAGCTCTGCACTTCATCCAGTACCAGCTCTCTGCCTCTTCCGGTACCAACTTCATCCGGTACCATCTCTCTAGCTTCATCTGGTACCAACTTTGCACCTCTTCCGGTATTAGCTTCATCTGATACCAGATTGCACCCATTTTGATACTATCTCCATATGGTACTACCATCGTGCTAGTTTGGTACCCATAGTCATGACTGTGTTCATCCAGTACTAAACCCCTACCTATAGGATTCTGGTACTAACTATTCTAATCCGGTACCAACTGTGCTAATTCGGTACTAGACATAATTCATAATTTTTGAATGTTTCTAGAAGAACATCAGACACATTGGTTTTGTCCAGAACGATGTTTTCATGAGAACATGTGAGTCATAATTCATCCATCTCACACGTGTGGACCTCCAACTCAGGGGGAATGATTCTGCCAAAATTAGCAAAAAACTCAAACTGCCAACTTGTGCCTCGATTTATGTGAATATGGTATCAGATCTAGAAATTCACAGACATGGGTTTTTTCTATAATATAAAAAATTGAGTAATATAGGGGCATTTTTTTCAAAATTATAATTGGTTTGGGAGATATGGGTGGATCCCTAACTCGAATCTGCCCAAATCGATAAAAAACCCAGATTTGTGGGATTTATCCTAAAATTGTGAAAATTATTTTCTTAGTTTGGGGATTCGGTTTCATCCATTCCTCCATGGATTTTATGTATAAATAATACCTCATAGGCCCGAGGGATGGGATGTAATGAAGCAAGTAGCAAGAAACAAATGATACATATTTTCTTAATGTACAAAATGTTCAACTGTTGATTCAATCAATCAATTGAAGGAATGAAAATGTTGTTTTGTGCAATTCATGGGAAGGAGTAAAGTGTTTTAGTCTGCAATCTCTTTAGAGGTACCTTATTGGTTCGACAAGGGCCCACCTCCCCCACCAAGGTAAACCTCCCTGTACACGTTTTTGTGTGATTGTGTGAGTGTGAACTTTTAACAATTCTGTGTTGTAAATGATTTCAAATGCATTTTAAGTTCAGTACAAAGTTATTTGATTCTGAATCAGTGTGAGTAAATGATTAGGCCTTGAACACAGTATATAATTTCATTTCCATTTATGCAGATTGATATATAGTTAACAGGAGTTGGATAGATGTGTGTGATTGTTAAATATGCAATTGTTATGGTTTTAAATTTATGATTGTGTTTCTCTTAGTAGGTACAAGAATCATAAGAATTCATCTTTCACCTTCATGCTCCATGTAATGAAGTCTTTCAATCATATTGACTGCATCCTGTATTGAAGAAGATTTGATTGGCATTGATAGGGTTATGATTGATTTATTTTTAAGATTGGATAAAGTGGATTGTTGATTGTTGTTTCAAATTCTATAGGGAACAAGATATTAAGTTCATCTATTCATTTCATGATCCTATAATGAGCAGATCCATTCCCTGAACAAGAATTCTGAATTATACATTTGTTGATCAGTTTTTCTTTCTAGATTTTGAATTGTGTGAAGAGTGTTATCGTTGAAGTGTGCCCAGATTTGCTTGTTAGTCATTGTTAAGAGTAGTAGCTACAAATAACTAAGGAAAATTCCATCTTTCCACTTCATGAGCTTGTAAATGGACAAGTCATTATATGAGAAATATCTTTTGAATGCATGATTGCTAAGATTTCGTTTGCAAGTTTTTCTTTCTGAATTTTGAAATGAGTGGAGAATGTTATTTGAAGAAGTGTGAAAACAAATTATTTAATTATTGAATGTTTCTTCTTTATGCTATACTCATCAGACATAGATAGACCACCTATTGCTAGCACATATAGTGCATCAAATCTACTGATTATGAATCTCGGTCGATAATTTATGTTTGGTAATATACTATGCATATAATTGCACCAACAAGAGCTTCCACCTTCACGTGGTTGGACCTGTTCAGTACAAAAACATTTATTGGAGTCATTTATTCTTGGAGAAACTCTCTCTTGATCCAACGGAGCAACAACATAGTCAATCTTGACTTCGTTGTTTCTCCTTGAGATCGAGGGAGGTTTTCTCCAAGATCAAACAACTCAAATAAATTATTCTCGAAACCATGGGGAGATTATTCAGGCTGTTGCATCTGAGATGTGTGTGTGTGTGTGTGTGTGTGTGTGTGTGTGTGTGTGTCACTATTTAATCTCCTCTCATATGGATTTTACAAAAAATAATATCAATGGTGTTTACTATTTTCAATCCTGTTGGTTTTAATTTCTAATAGGATTTATTGACATGTCTTAAAAGTATTTTTTGGTTTTTACTAAAAACTAAATATAATTCTATTTTTATTTACTACAGTATGCAGTTCGCGCATTTGCATATGCTCTAGATGTTGTATCAATGCAATGCTACACATTAGAATATCAAAGATCAGGTATGTCTTGTCTTTTTTATTCTTTTTATGACTTCTTAAGGCTCCTTTTATTTATTTTTATATTACCATCATTTGTGGGCCACTATGGGGTCAATCATTCTATCTAAAGAACCACACCCAAGTATGTAGAATATATGATTCCATTTAGTTCATCATATCATATGATTCACACATCTAATCTAATACTTGAACTTGGTTTTTGTTGTTGTGTATAAGTAATCCCTTGGATACTATAGTATAAGCATAACCATAATTATGCAATAGATTATTTGAAACGAATGAGATATAGATACCAATTATGAGTAGAAGAACATGATAGCTCAATGAATGGTAAGGAATAAGAGAAGCACATGGAATATGTACTAGTAACTCCATTGTACTAGCTTAGAGTACTAGTATATCGAGTGTGATTGATTATGGTATATGTACTATTACTGTTTACATAATGTGTTTTTAATGTGCATTGGCATATGCATAGACAATTTAGTGTGCATAGACAATTTGGCTATGTGTTTTTAATGTGCACTGGCATATGCATAGACAATTTTCATGGCTTTGGTTTCCACTTTGCCAAGTTTCTTTTTCCTTGGTGCTATCAATTTTCTCTTTTTTTTTCTCAAACATTGATTGTTTGACATCCTTTAGTTGACTTGAAATATTCATTAAAGTTGTGTTTATGTCTAATTTTGATCTCTATTTACAAGTGTCTTTTTCTTTTCATTGTAATAGGATAGCCTCAAAATTGACCATATAAAAATATTTGCAAAAAGAATACATGGAAAAGAACATTGTCAAAATAAATGTAATAGCAAGAACAAAATAAAAGTAATAGAAAATTTGAATATAATACTGTAATTTTGTTTGATCCCCTCAACTCCCTTCTTAAATAAAATTTTTTCAATGGCTTGAGATTTGTGCCTTCTCCAAATATTTCAAAAACCTGATATGCATGTTTCAATTATTTTTTCTTGCTATCATGTAGAGATATTTTTCTTTGACCTTCATTACGCTTTAGTTCGACTTCTTCCATAGTGGTTTTCGTATTAAATGCTATGGAATCAAACTATAAAAGCATAAAATTGAAGAATCACACACTTTTGCATGAATCAAATACTTTTGCAATGGAAATATATGGAGCCCTCTCACAAGACTTTATTATTATTGCTCACTTGTTGTTCAATTTCAAAATTTTCTACTATGATGTATGGGGTTGCTTATTCAGTTTATTCACAATCTTGCTTCATTTCTATAAGACTTCAATGGAGATATGTATAGAATTCATTTCCCATTTTTGGATATTCTATGTTGGAATAGATCCAATGTTATCCTCTCTATGAAAAATGAAATCATCCCATAATACCTCTTGGAGTTGCACAAAGTTGATGATCATATGGAATATTTGCAAAGAATGACCATACCAACATCCACACTCCTCATTATTGCATTAATATTTATTATATGTTTTTAAAAATAGATATATTTCATTTCTCTTGTGGCAAGTTTTTCATCATAGAAACTATGATGGGTCATTTCTCTTGCAACGAAGAGGATCATCTATATTATGAATAGTTCATAGGAACTATCGGCACTTCGTCACTCTTGCGATGAATTGTTCATAGCAGAAACTAGGATAGGTCATTTCTCTTGCAATGAAGAGGATTGTCAATAGTATGAATAGTTTGTCGCAACTATCGACATGTCGTCTCTCTTGCGATGAATTGTTCGTTGTAGAAACTAGGATAGGTCATTTCTCTTGCGACAAAGGGGATCGTCGATAGTATTGATAGTTCATTGCAAGAACTACTAGGGTCATCACAAGAGCTATGAACTATCGTTACCTTCAATGATACCTTATGCTTGAATAGTTCATCACAAGAACTACTCTAGTCGTCTCTCTTGCGATGATATTCCATGGTTGTCGTTCTTGTGTCGATCATCATTGGTCGTGTCTTATGGGATGAGAACCGTAGTTTGTCTCTCTTGTGATGAATTCCTTGGGTCATTGCTCTTGTGATGTTATCTGAGGTTCATCTCACTTTCTGTGGAATGTGAAGCGATGTTTGAGGGGCAATATCTAGGACATAAAGTCGCAAGAGCATTGAAATGGTCATTGCAAATGACCCAAATTTACTAGTTCTTTCCTTGCCGTGCCATTGCTTTCCATGCCTTGCCTTGCCTAACCACAATTCATCTAAAAGGTACATTCATTATAATATTCATAAAACTAATTGTTTGTAAAAGTATAGTTATTTTCATCATTAGAGAGAATTTTTTATCAAGTTAATTTAATAAAAAATCCATGGAATTCATGTATCATACCTTTTTTTTTTGTAAAAAAAATAATGCTTGTACTAAATGAACAAGTTTAATATGTAAAAATTACAATCAAAGGATTCATTAAGCATGTAATTGTATAGCTTGTTATCCCATCTATCTTAGATAAAAAACACTTGCATGAGAATTTCAACGTCATAAAATAAGCTCTCTTTATTGGTATATCTAAGGTACCTTCATAGTTGTGAAACACAGATTATCATAATTAATAGGACTTACCTAGGCCTAGAACTTGCCTTGCCTTTCCATGTCTAGCTTTTCTTAGACTTGTCATGTTTTTCCTTGCCTTTCCTTTCCTTTCCTTGCCTTGCCTTTCTTTTCCTTTTCTCGAATTTCCATACATAGACCTAGACCTATACCAAGACATTTCCTTGTCATGCCATGCCTTATATTTCCATGGTCTAAGTCACAGTCTAGCTCATGGTCTATGTCATGGTCATGGTTTAAGTCTATGTTTATTGCCAACGTGTCCCTGAATGACATGATGAGATGAGTTGCAACTCACGATAAAACTCAAACTGAGACTTAGATGGATGAACCATTGGTTGCATTGGATCCAAGGCACTGTGTTTCAGCTAGTGGGGCTCCTCCACTGTCATTTTTTTCCTGGAAAACTGTTTGTTGGAGGATCTCTGAAACTAGGGTTTTGCTAAATGAGGAATAGTGTAATTTCTTAACAAGAGGTCCATTTTTAGGAACATTCTTCCATGAAATTGTGGGTAGTATGGTCACATGGGCCTTGGCCAAACATAGTTGCAAGAGCTTACAAAACTCCATTATGCTACTCGGTTTGGATTTTATTCCCCTGGACCAAATTGTCGACATGTCCTTGAATGTATTGAGGAGGCGAGTTGTAAGTCATGATAAAAATAAAACTAGGACTCTGATGGACAAACCATCGGTCGTATTGGATCCGAGGCACCAAGTTTCTGCTAGTGGCACCCTTCCACTATCATTTTGGTTCCCAAACAATCGTTTGTTGGAGGATCTACGACACTAGGATTTTTTTCAATGAGGCATAGTGCAATTTCAGAACAAGAGGTCAGTTTTCAAGAAAATTGTGTTGGGAAAATCGTGGGTAGTGTGGTAACATGGGCCTTGGAAAAATATATGTGTGATAACTTATGAAACTCCTTTTTGCTGCTTAGTTTGGATTTTATTCCCCAAGACCAAATTGTCGACATATCCCTAAATGGCTTGAGGAGGCGATTGAAACTCATGATAAAACTCAAACCGAGACTTGGATGGATGAATCAGCAGTTGCATTGGAGATGGGGAACTAGGTTTTAACTAGTGGTGCACCTCTTCTATCATTCCATTTCCCAGTAAACTGTTTTTTGGAGGATATCCAGGACTAGGATTTTTCTCAATGAGGCATAGTGCAATTTTTGAACAAGAGGTTGATTTTCAAGAACACTATGTTGAGAAATTTTGGGTAGAGTGGTTGCGTGGGCCTTAGAAAAATATACTTGCGGGATCTTACAAAACTTTGTTATGATTCTCAGTTTGGATTTTATGCCCCCAAACCAAATTGTCGACATGTCCCTGAATGGTTTGAGAAGATGAGTTGTAAGTTGCGATAAAACTCAAAATGAGACTCGAATGGATGAAGCTTCAGTTACATTGGATTGAGAGCACTGATTTTGAGCTAGTGGGGCCCCTTTGTTGTCATTCCATTTCCCAAAAAATCGTTTGTTCGAGGATCAACAAAACTAGGTTTTTCTCAATGAGGCATAGTGCAATTTCTGAACAAGAGGTCGATTTTCAAGAACACTATTCCAGGAAATTGTGGTTAGTGTGGTCATGTGGGCCTTAGAAAAATATATGTGTAAGAGCTTACAAAATTCCATTATGCTTCTTGGTTTGGATTTTATGCTCCCATACCAAATTGTCAACATGTCCTTGAATGACTTGAGGATGCGAGTTGCAACTCATGATAAAACTCAAACTGAGACTTAGATGGATGAATCGTCAGCTGCATTGGATCTAGGGCACGAAGTTTTAGCTAGTGGGGCCCCTCCACTGCCATTCCATTTCCTTGACAACCTTTTGTTGGAGGATCTTCAACACCACGGTTTTTCTCAATGCTTATTACATATGTTTGACAATTTAACACATTATTAAGCTAGACATGGAAAGACATGGCATGGTATAGAAAGGCATGGCATGGAATGGTATGGCATGATAAGGGAAGGCAAGGAAAGGAACATAATGGCAAGGAAAGACAAGGAATGAAAATTCAAGGCATGGCATGGAAAGGAATGACATGGCATGGCATGTAAAGGCATGGAAAGGAAAGTCATGGCATGGAAATAAATGGAATGGAAAGGAAAGGCATGACGTGGCATGGAAAGGAAAGGAAATACAAGGCATGGCATGTCATGGAAAGGGAAGGAATGACATGGAAAGGGAAGGCATGGAATGACATGACATGTAAATACAATGCATGGCATGACAATGAAAGGAAATGCAAGGAATGGGATGGCATGGCATGGTATGGCATGGAAAAGCAACATATGGCCTGGTGAGGCAAGGCATGGCAGGGAAATTCATGGCATGACATGGCATGACATGGTGAGGAAATGGAATGGCGTGGTAATGGAATTCCATGGCATGTCTTGGAAGGCATAATATTGGCATGGCATGGAAAGGTAAGGAAAGGCATACAATGGCATGAAAATGACATATCATGGCAAGGAAAGGGATGGATTGGCAAGGCTTGGAATGGCATGGCATGACATGGAAAGAAATATCATGGACATGCATGGTAAGTGAAGGAAAGGCCAAAATTTCAATAATTCATAAATCTAAAATAGTTGGTCAATTATTTCTATTGAAATACCTATGGTCATTCAAGTAGACCATCGGGATAACTTCTAATACTGACTGTCTCCATTAACTTCTCATGCTTAGAGTAAGGAAATAAGTATCATACCTTTGATGAGTTCTTACTTGGAATTGTCTGTAGTTGGAGGTTGGTACCAAAAACTAAGTTCATAAAGTGGTATATGACTTCTTAGTGTAAGTAAATGTGAATTTTTAATGATGACGTTGATGCAATGATAGTGTAAGATTTTCCTTAAATGGAAATTAATTTCATATATGAAGTTCAATATTCATGGTACGTCAACAAGTAATAGGTTGAATCCTTAATATAATGTGTTTAAGTATGCATATTCATTAATCATAACACAAAATTCCATGTATTTTTTTCATATTCCAAACTACCAACATGGTCAAAAGATAAAACACTAGATTTATCAAAATCATCTGCATCATCCAATTCATTTACTAAGTTAAAATATTTCAAAGAGTAAACCATGTTACTTCCCCCTCTTCTACTTCATTCATATTTTCAAAGCGCTAATGCTCCGTCATAAGGAAATTTGTTGACATCATAATTTTATGAATGAAAATGAACACAAGCAAAGAGGTTATTGTCCAATTATTGCTTAGCTTGGACTTTAAAAATGAAACTCAAATTAAACTTATTTCATCCTCTATGGAACCCAAAATCATAGTTTGGCACATGTCAACCAATTTGAAATATTTAGACATATGTTCCTTCAAGGTATCTCTCCTATATAACCTGGTCCATGATCTTATAATAAACCAATTTGACAAAGTATCTTCTAGTTTTCCAAATAGCTCCATCATAGTGTTCAAAAAATACTTTGTTGTAAACATGATTTATAAAAATCTAGGATTCCATTAATATGATGTTCTCCGATGAAATTTTTTCAACAATAATAATCAACAATATTTGTACTTTCTTTTTAAATTAAAAAAAAAAATACTTCTTTGTACAAACTATGACTCCAAAATTGTGGATAAATAATGCTCATTGCTTCTAGTAGCTCATATTTTGGAAACATTTGTCTAATTTATGTAGCTAATGCACTTGCAACATATGTAATATTTTACTTTACTACCTGAATGAATGCAACTTGAAATTCATTTCTATTTACTCTCTTCTCATTTATAATATGCCCATGGTTTTGAAGAATGTGAAGAGGATTCAAATTTTCATGCACTAAAATACATATAGAATTATTTTCATCAATATTTAGAAAGTTTTGATGATTTTCGATATCAATGAGTCCTTTCCATTTTGTAAAATCAATGCTATCAAAGACTCTTGTTGGTGTTATATAAGAACTATCTAAAACCAAACATGTCAGTTTTCTAGCCTTTGTCTACTTTGCTAATATAATGTTCTTCTCTACATAATGTTAATCAACATATACATTTGATGCAACAAGGGAAGAATTCCATCTAATGTCAATGATGTTTCCACATCACTTAATTGATGCAAAATCACTTGGGCTAAATCCCCACACTAAAACAATATTCAACCATAAATCCAACAAAAGAAATATATTCATTGTAAGCACACTTTACGGATTCATAGAGAAAGAACCAACATTTTCAACATTTTTTAAAAGCTTCATCCCACTTGTCAAACCATTTGCAATTTGTTTGAATTCCATTACCCTCTTTGATTTTTTTCAAAATAATCCATGTATATCATCCACAAGATTTTCTATTTTTTTAACAAATCTTTGCTTGCTAAGAATTTTGAATGCTATTTTTTTTTATATCCCATGCAGTGTATACCAAACATATAAGGTGAATCATGAAAACATCACCATCTACTCCAAAGAAAATCAACCTTTTAGAAATTTGGAGTCCATGCACTCCACTAATATCACACAAAGTATTTACTAGGATATAAAACAAATTTTTCATAGTAAAACACTCTCCATTTTACACAACAAAAAATGGCACATTTCTTACATGATTTTGTACTATATAAGAATTCATACAAACCCATGAACTAGTTATTGGAGATACATGCACACTTCCCTAGTACTTTTTTCTTATGTTCTATAGTCTATGTTTAGGGTGTACTTGGTCTCCCTTAGTGCAAGATATTCTCCCATGGAGGAGAATATCATTCCCCTAGAGCACACCTCTTCTTGAGTCATTCTTTAGTTGTGCATCAATTACACTAGTGTAGTCTAGTCTTGCATGCCAACCTTGGAATCATCACCAAGTGTTGCATGAAAACATTGGAATACTAACTAGGATGGTGCACCACATGTGCATGAGGCTGGGATGGTGCACCACATGTACATGAATGAGTGTAAATCACTCCACGTGTGCATAACTAGTTAACTATTTACTGCATGGCGAGTTAACTAAGACTAGTTGGCAATTTACTACCATTTAAGTTGATTTCATGTCTATATCATCTCTAGAATATCTATTGTGGTGCATTATAGCATCATGAAGAGTATATTATATGTAATTTTTTCATTAATTCATTGTGGAATATTTTTTTTTTCACTCATTCTCTCTTCATCTCTTTTGTCACAAATGTAAAATTGTTGCTTCTTTTTGCAAACTAGATTCTCTATGTAGGTTAAACACCAATTTCACATGGTTGAAAAGAACATGAGATTGTAAGAAGGATCAAATAATTTCTTTTGAAGCTGAACAAAAGGATTGGTGTGACCACAAAGAATAGATCTTCCCTCGACAATGATTCTCACTCCATGCAACTATTTTGAATGGAATTCAAAAGTTATCCTTCTCCTTGTAAGAAGAGGAATTTATTGAATTAATATGGGAACTCAAGAAGAACCTAATTCCATGATTGAGAAAGCCAAGTTTTAAATAGAATGGACAAATATTTCAAAATTCTCTTCTTTTCAATTTCTTGAGAATTGTTATTCCTTGTAGAATAATATACAACTCCAAATGAAGTATGGACCACCCTAGAGGGCCCCTTCGGAAAGAAAGATGAAATGCATGGTCATATGTTGGATAAATAACTTATCATATTAAGCCCAAGAAATTATGAGAAACTTTCATAATTTGTCACAAAGTTTAAATATTTTTTTCTACAACTCAAGGCATATATAATAGAAAAATCAACGCAAGGATATCAACTAATCCTTTCCATTATTTCAAAGTCAAGTCTAGAGTACTCGATCTTTGTTTCTACTCTTCATACCATAAAAATTACATTGGGTGGAAAATGGAAAATACCTCCTCTATATTAACTCATTGAATCCCTCATACATGATAAAGATAATTTTATAAAAATTGGATCTCTCAATAATTCCAAATCCCATGCACTTTTTGTACATGAAAACATTAAATCTTATTGGATTACTGAGGGGGGGGGGGGGGTGAATCAGTAATGAGAAGTTTTAGTACTTTTAACCACAATATATTCCTCAACAATATTCAACAGTTTATCATTAGCATTCAATATATCGTCAACAACGTAATCATAAACAACATCAAATCACAATATGCCACTATCACTACCAATGTCCCACTGTCGTTGTCATTGTCACTGTCTCATAAACCTATATCTATTCGACAATAAACTAACATGTTTACCATACCATGCATCAACTGTATACCAACATACATAATATCTCATGCATCAATCACGAACCAAAGATACATAAATAAAGAATAGTGAATCATGAACTAGAGCATAAACCATGTGTAACATATACCATATACTGTATCATCAACCATATGCAGATGTGTACCATATCATCAATGAAGTATCTCAAAGAACCAATGCATGCATATCCCACCATACAACATGAATATACCTCAACCATATATAATCAAATGAAATACATGAACTATAATAACCATGTCATATGTTGAACTATATATAAGAGTGCTCCTCACTTAGCCAAATAACCAAGATATACCATATCCAATTACCAAACCAACCATACCAAGTATGCCTCAACCATACACCATATCATGACCAGACGTAGCCATTAAAAAAAATACACAACCATACCAATACCTATGTAGTTGACCTGAAACTATGAGATGTTAACCTATAAACTTCCTTCAGACTTCAGGGACTTGGTACCAACATTTACTCAATCATTCATGGGCATTTTTATAGATACATTACTTTCTCTTCTACTTCCCGCGTATATACTCACTTTTCTGCACTGTATCCCTTCTACACACGCTCCCTTTTTGAACTGTAACATGTGAATACCTCATAAACTATGGTTTACCGCAACTCTAAAAATTTCTCCTTCAACCTTCCTTTTCTACCTCAGAAAATGACATCACAACCTTAGAAAAAATATCACAAGTTTACAAGATAGATAATCAATGAATGAATGTGTGAGTGTTCTTGTGAATGACTCCTTGAGGTATATTTATATTTGTTCTAGGTAACTCCTCTCCTTAATTTAGGGTTTCTACATTTTTATTGTTACAACAACTTTACCCTTTTTTTAAAGACTTGTAACCAACTAGGTGCTTCTTGACCACTTCTTTGGGGCTTACAACTTCATAGAGTCATATCTCCCTAACCGTGAGGAATTACGTGGTGTTCCACATATAATTAAAAATGACATGACGATTACTATCCATATATGAGGGTATTTCCTGCATTTACTTTGTCCATCATTTCCATAATCCTCATTCAACTTTTGGTATGAAAACCACACCATCATGCTTCTTCAAGGTTTGACATCAATGAAAACCAAACTATCAATAGTCTCCCCCTTTGGCATTGATGACAACACTTAAGCATGAAAATATTTATTCCCATGCTCCCCCTTGTGACCATTGCTCCCCCTGTCTGCATGCTTCTCTCTCTCTCTATCTCCATGCGTTTCTCTATCTCTCCCCCTTTTTCATCAACGACAAAGGGTAATCCTCCTCTCGAGGTAGCTCCCTCTATCTACAGGCCTCTATTGCCTCTATTGATATTTCTCTTCATGGTTCTTCCTCATGTAACTCTATGATGTATATGAAAAGAATTCAAAAAGGTTCTTTACTTGAAATTCTTCAAGACTTATGTTTCTCTCCCCCCGTGTTGTTAATATTGATGTCGTGTGAATCAATGTGGGGTAGAAACTACTCCAAGCTTCTGTCGTAGATACTCAAAAGTTTCCCTTGCAAGTGGTTTGGTGAAGATATCTGTAATATTCTCTTTTGTCTGGATATAATCTAGCTTGATGTTCTCCTTTGTAGCCTATTCCCATAGAAAGTGATACTTGACCGGAATGCACTTTGTATTAGAATGCATCACTAGATTATTTGATATACTCATGGAGATGGTGTTGTCACAAAGTATTGAAATGGGATCATCAAAATTTACTTGTATATACTGCAGGGTCTTCTTCATCCAAAGAACATAAGTACAACAAGACGATGCTGCAATGCATTTTTATTCTACTATAGAAAAAGATGCTAATGACGTTTTCTTGATTAACCTTGATACCAAAAACTCACCTAAGTAGAAAGTTTCTCCACTTGTACTTATTCTATCATCAATGCAACTTGCCCCATCAACATCTGTGTAGGTAACAAGAGATAGATCCTTCACTTTTGGATACCATAATCCAAACTCTTTGGAACCTTTGAGGTATCTGACTATCCTCTTTATTGACATAACATGTGATTCCTTTGGTTCTTCTTGAAGCCTTGCAACCTTTCCAAATTCCTCCATTGCATATGGTCTGAAGGTTGTTACATAGAGTAATATGCCAATCATTGATCTGTATTTTCTCTAATTTGCATCCTTAGAATCATCATCCTTACTTAACTTACAACTGGTCTGCATAGGAGTACTGACTGGTTTGCAATCTGTCATTCCAAACTTCTTCAATATTTATCTTATATCCTTGGTATGAGAGATAAATATGCCTGTGTTACTATGACATATCTAGAGACCCAAAAATAAATAAATAAATGCAAGTAAAGACATCTTGAATTAATTTTGCATGTTTTTGGAATTTTTTTTACTCATCCCGTCGTCATCACTTCTGAAGATAATATCATCAACATAACTTCAATTATCAAGATACTATCTTGATTTACCTTTATGTAGAAATTGTTGTCTGTGTTTCCTTTCTTGAACCCTTACTGTTGTAGGTATCTATCAAGTCTTAAATAACATAGTATCGGGGCCTACTTGAGTCCATATAATTCTTTCTTTAACTTGCAAACGTAATATTCCTTTTCTGATAGAAGGAACCCTTCAGGTTGCTCGATGTAGACTTCTTCTTCTAGTTCTCCATTTAGAAAGGATGAATTTACATCCATCTGATATACCTTGATTCTCTTTGAACAAGAATAGGATAAGATCAATTTGATTACTTCCATCCTAGAAACCGGGGAAAACATTTCTTCAAAATATATACCTTCAACTTGACAGTATCCTTTGCATACCAATCTTGCTTTGTTCCTGGTAACTTGTTCGTCCTTGTTCAACTTGTTTATGAAGATCCACTTTGTACCAATTACGTTCTTGTTCTTCGGTCTTGGATCCATTTCCCCTATATCATTATTCTCTATCTAATCTAATTCTTTATCCATAGCTTTGATCTAGTGTTCATCCTTGATGGCTTCTTCAAAATTGCTCGACTTAATAGTATATAATAGTGCTAGGTGTTGATGTTTTGGTGAGCATATTCTTCTTTTGGCTTCAAATCATGCATCTTTATTGCCAATGATCTGTTATGATGGATGATTTTACTGCACTCATCTTCTAGGTGTATTTGGAGGTAGTTGAAGATCATGTTGTTCTTTCTCTTCTTATGGCTGCTCTTCTTCTTCATCTACTTCTTCTTCTTTCAAAAATTTTTTGTGATCATGTTCCACTGAATATTTTCTAATTTATTTGATCTTTCGTCCATCTGTCTCATCAATCATCACATTGATGTTTTCTGCTATTTTGTTGAGTATTAGATTGAATCATTTGTATGCTTTCCTTTTTCTTGAGTACCCAACTGGTATGCCTTTATCAACTCGAGAAACAAATTTCCCAATTCTTCTATCTTCTGTTTTGATGTAGCATTTACTTCTGAAAAATCTGAAGTGCTTCACATTTTCTAGTCTTCCTTTCCATAGCTCGTATCGAGCATTATCATTGTTATTTTTGAGCATCCATCTTTTTTGAATGTGAATTGTTGTATGTAGATCTTGTACCCAAAAGACATATGTCAACTTGGAATCCATTAACATGGTTCTGGCCATTTCATTTACTATTTTGTTCTTCCTTTCAACAAATCCATTTTTTTGAGGTGTCCTGGCTACTGAGAATTACCTCTTTATCCCATGCTTACTACATAATTCCATGAACTCCTTTGATGTAAATTCTCCTCCATTGTCTGATCTCAAGAGTTTGATTTTCAACTCTATATTAATTTCAACCATCTCTTTATATGTCTTGAAGTTTTCGAATGCCTCTGACTTCTTCTTGAGAAAGAAGACTACAGTCATTATTGTGTAGTCATCAACTAGTAGCATGAGGTACAATTCACCTTTCAATACCTTCTTTCTTTTCATTCCAACTAGATCAATATGTACAATCTCGAGTGGTTTTTTTGTGGAGTACTCCTTTGATTTGAACTTGGTCTTGGTTTTTTTTCCCTATAGACAATGCTTGAATATAATATTTTTTGGATTTGAGATCTGGGACATGTATATTACTACTTCCCTTTTTCTAACTTTGAACAGATTATCAAAATTTATGTGACCCATTCTTCTGTGCTAGAGCCAACTTTCATCATCCTTTCCTAAGAAACTTCTTTCCTTTCTGATTTAATTTAGAACATATATGTTGCTTGGAGTTCTTACAATTGTAGCCACCAATTTCCCTAATTCTGCTTTCCTTATCTTTCACTTCTTTGAGTCAAACACAAGTATGTGTCCTTGATCACACATTTGACTTACACTTAACAAATTGTGTTTCAAGTCTTCGACTAGTAAAAAATTTTCTTTCATGGCATCCTTACTTTCGAGTTTGATTGTTCCTTTTCCAATAATTATGGCTGAGTTGTCATTCCAAAATGAAAATGATCCTTCTCTTTCCTTATTCAATTTCAGAAACCCATCTTTATCACTTGTCATATTCTTTGAGCATCCACTTTCAACATACCATCCACGTTTCTTGTGTTGAGCTTGTAGAGAAAGGTTGCATTCTTCAATGTTGAATTGATCATGCTTTCTTATCCACAGCCTTTGTGGTTCCTTCTTCAAAATGATGATATTCTGATTTGGTTCCCTTGGAAGAATAATGAGTATGCAATCTTTAGCCATATGTACAAATTTGTTGCATTTGTAGCATTCTACCTCATCACCCAATGATCCAAATATGTTGTAGTTTCTATTTTGAGATTCATGAGATATTCTTGGATAACTATTTTTTGTATGGCCTTCGTAGTTTCTTATGCTATTGTTATTGGCTCTACAATTCACAACTTTGTGCCCAAAATTATTACATGAATTACATAAATCAAGAAAAAATAGTTTGATACCTAGGAGTGGAATATATTCAGAAAGATGCTTCTCTTCTGAATCCTTCTTATTCTTAAGGTATTTCTATAGCTGGTTCTTTCTGATACTGAATTCTAAATCTTCTAGTTGGTGCAGTGTATCTGCAATCTTCTTATTGAGCTTCCTATCTTCTTCTTTCTTAGGGGGACCTCTAATGACTTCTGCATAGCTTCTTGGTTATGCTTCTTACTCCGTCGTTTTGGAGCTTGAACCTTTATATGTTTGGTTGTATCCTAATCCAGATCTGTCATATTAAGGACTTTGACTATTAGTTATATTATCCAATATCCTCATGTTGTTTTGTTGCATGTCTTTCTTCTAAAGATATTTTCTTAGAGTGACTATCCATGCT
This sequence comes from Picea glauca, assembly GCA_000966675.3. Lineage (NCBI taxonomy): Eukaryota > Viridiplantae > Streptophyta > Pinopsida > Pinales > Pinaceae > Picea > Picea glauca. The sequence goes on along the minus strand of JZKD02S0088228.1, from coordinate 225,252 downwards.
TCTAATCCTTCAATTATCATGTCCTTTTCATCTAACTATCCTTTGAGTGTTTCTTCAATTCCTTTCTCTTCTTCTACTTGAATTTTTAGCTTTGTGATCACCTGTTCAACTTATTTGGAGTTAGAGTTTTGATATCCTTATTTCTTCTTTAGTTCTTCCTAGAGTGACATTTGTTTTCCTTTTTTCAACCCTTAGAGCTTCTATGGAACTGATCAATTCTTATTTGTAATCAGATTACGACTCTTTGAATTCTTCTTCAGATCCTTCTTCATTGGAGTATTCTACTGCCATAAAAATTACTCTCTCTGTATCATTGTTGTTGTCTTCATCTTCGTTTGATGATGAATTGTATTTCTTGGTGCAAAGAATTTTCTTGAAAAAAATATTTTTGTTTTTTCTACCCTTTTGGATTTTCTTTTTCTTTTTAGAGTCATCTTATTCATTATTTTCCTTATTATTATAGGGATCTTTAGAAGATAAATGACCAAAACCATCACAATTAAAACATTTCAATGGAATCATACCTTTTTATTTTTCGGTTCCTCTCTTCAACTTTCTTACAAAGTTTTCTACCTCTTCATCTTCCTCTGAACCATTGATGCAACTACAATCTAATTTGGGCTTATGTTTGTATTTCTTCTTTGACTTCTTGGATGCCTTGAATGCTACTTTTTTTTTTTCCAGATTATATTTCTCTATCCTCATCTCACAGGCAGTGAATATTGTGTGTAACTCATCCTTGGTCATTGTAGATGGGTCCACTCTGTTTTCTAGAGATAAAATATTTGAATCAAATCTCATTGGTAGAGATATTAATACCTTTCTAACAACAATCGGTTCCTTTATCTCATCTCCCAGAAATTTGATACTGCTAACTATTTCATCGACTCGTAGAAAGTAAGATGCTATGTTTTCATCTTCATTCATATTCAATTGTTCGAACTTGGCTCTAAAAATCTGAAGTTTAGCTTCCTTAAATTTATCATCTCCTTCGTAGATATTCTTCAGTTTGTCCCACATTTCTTTTACGGATTCATAGTGGATAATATTGGTATGTATTGATAGATTCAAAAAATTCTTGATAGTGTTTCTAGCCCTTGAATCATTTTCTTCAAGTTTATTTCCATCTTTACTCATCGTGGGAGTATTTGGTGATTTGTATCCATCTAGTATTGATCGCCAAACATTGAATCATTGTTCTTGTATATACTTATTCATTCTTTTTCTCTAGAAGGAATATTTCTCTCCATCAAACTCTGGTACCTCAATCTTAGCATAATCCATGATCTCCTTCCAATATTTATATTTCTTCTTGAAGGAACTTCTTTGATACCAAGTTTTGGATTACTGAGAGGGGGGTGAATCGATAATGAGCGATATTCATAATTTTATCATTAACATTCAATATATCATCAAAATTATAATCATAAACAACATCATATCACAATAGATACACAGTACACTAGAATTTACATGGAAACCAAAATGGGAGAAAACCACATAATTATTTTCTTATATATCAAAAGAATACATTCATTGGAAGAGAGAAATTCCCGATTCTAAAGCTACAACTGAAAGGAGGCTCCAAGCCCCTATTCTCAGGATCCAACCTAAAGGAATACACAAATCCCTAAATTCTCTAGCTCCAACTAGAATGTGGCTACAACCCCCTGAGTTCTCTAGCTACAACCACCTATCGTTGGCCTGTCCTGCCACCCTTAAAGATAAGTGTATACAAAATTTCATTATCACAACATCTTCCACTATCACTGCCACTGTCACTACCACTGTCCCACTGTCTCTTTCACAGTCATTGTCTCATCAACTTGTATCTACTCATCAAACAACTAACACTTGTACCATACCATGCATCAACTATATACCAGCATACACATTATCTCATGCATCAGTCATGAAACAAAGATACATCAATAAGGAATAGTGAATCATGAACTAGAGAATCAATCATGTGTAACATGTACCATATACTATATCGTCAACCATATGCAAATCTGTACCATATCATCAATGAAGTATCTCAAGGAATCAATGCATGCATATGCCACCATACAATATGAATATACCTCAACCATGCATAATCAACTCAAAGATTTGAACTATAAGAACCATGTCATATGTTGAACCATATATAAGAGTGTTCCTCACTCATACAAGAAACCAAGATATACCATATCCAAGTATCAAACCAACCATAATAAGTATGCCTCAACCATACATGGTATCATGAACAAAAGTAAGAATAAAAAATAATATACAACCATACCAATACCTATGTAGTTGACTTGAAACTCTGAGATGCTGACATGTAGACTTCCTTTAGACTTCAGGAACCTGGTACCAACATTTACTCAATCATTCATGAGCATTTTTATAGATACGTGACTTAATATTCTACTGCCCACATATATACATGCTTTTCTCCACTGTATCATATGTACATACACTCCCTTTCTGACCTGTAACCCATGTATACCTCAGAAACTAGGGTTTTCTACAACTCCAAAAATCTCAACTTCGACCTTCCTTTGCTACCTCAGAAAATGTCGTCACAACCTTGGCAAAAAGATCACTAGTTCAAAAGATAGATAATCAATGAATGAGCCTGTGAGTGTGCTTGTGAATGACTCAAGGTATATTTATATTTGTTATAGGTAACTCCTCCACTTAATTTAGTGCTTCTAGAGTTTTCTTGTTACAACAACTTTACCTTTTCATTAAATACTTGTAACCAAATAAGGGATTTTTGACCATTTCTTCGGGGATTACAACTTCATAAATTCATATCTCCCTAAGCTTGAGAAACTACATGGCATTCCACATATCATTGAAAATGACATGATGAGTATTATCCATCTCTAAGGGTATTTCCTGCATTTACTCTATTCGTCATGTCCATATTCCTCATTCAACTTTGGGTATCAAAACCACACCGTCAGAGCTTCTTCAAAGGTTGACATCAATCAAAACCAAACTATCAAAAAATCCAAGCATAAATTAAAGGGAAAGAAGGAAAATTATCACAAAAAGAGAGGAAACTTCAAACCCACTAAGGATTCTTCCAACTATGAAGATGGAAAATCAAAGAAGGAGAAACAAAAATGTAGCTATTGCAACATAGGATATCACCCAGAAAGCTCATGCATGAATAAAAATATTAATATAATGGCACAAGTTTTTCAAAAAAACAATCTTGGAGATTACATACCAAGGAATGTTGAGAAAATGTCTGGAGACAATTCACGAGAAGATCAAGGAGATGCACCTGCATTCATAGCTATCTATTCCTCACCAAATGCATGGATATTATATTTTTGTGCATCAATTCATATGGCTACCACACAATATACTTTTTCCTCTTTGAAACCTTACATAGGACCTCCCATTTTAGTGGGAGATGACACTCTTGTAAAATTTTGTGGACAAGGAAGAGTAGACCTAGACAAGGGATGTTTCAAGAATGTATTGTATGTTGCAAATATATCCATAAATATGCTCTTGATCTATTATATCACTCAATTTAGCACAAGAAACCAGGTAGAATTCAACCTAGATTCAATGATTATCTCTGACATGGAAAATGGTTCCAAATTTGATGTCAGAGAGGATGATCACTATTCTAAGTTGTATACCTTTTCACATTTTTTTCCTAGATCTAATTTTGTTATGATACTAACACATGCAAATGAATAAAGTGGATTATGGCATGAAATTTTTGGACATTTAAATTTTATGTACTTGCAACAATTAATAAAGAAACTAATGTTAAATGGTCTACCAAACATCAAATTCATTGATGGAGTTTGTCAAGGCTGCATACTTGGAAAACACCCTGAAGAAAAGTTTGAGAAAGGAAAATCATGGTGATCATCCTCCATTATCGAGTTTGTGCATAGTGATGTGTTTGTTCCTTTTCCAAATCCATCAATGAGAAAAGAAATATATGTTGTTACATTAATTTATGACTATTCTAGATACACATGGATCTACTTTCTCAAATTCAAATTTGAATTCTTTGAATTCCTTAAATATTTCAAGGAACTTGCAGAAAATCAATTAGGGAAAAGGATCAAAATCCTTCACATGGACAATGGGGGATAATATGTAAATAAATATGTGTAAAATATTTGTTCTAAAGCTAGCACACAATTGCAACACACAATACCCTGTGTTAACACATAAGGTTGTATGGGTCAATAAGTCTTATTTGTTTTGATTTTTGAGTCATAGGGTTCATGGAACATAGGTTTTGAAGTTATTAGGTTGTGTTCATATGGTTACAATAAGTTCTAAAAGGAATAGGTCTATGTTTATCCTAAGCCTTAAGTTTGAGTCATATGATGATTGTCATGTCAAGATCTAAACCCTTACAAGTCACACTCTTGTTTTTCTTCATCATGATTCTGACATGTCACACCTCCAACATGTAATTGAGATTCCTTTTATCACTATCCATCCACACAAGGTTCAACTCAAGTTAAGTTTGTGTGCTTCCAACTCACTAGGAGAGTTTGCAACGTACTCCAAGTACATTTTTCTTTCATCTCTAATCATTGCTTTAAAGGATCTTTTCAAAAATATTTTATGGCTATCAGGGCCTGCTTTTTAACCATTTTCAGGGATTATGTCACCAAATTTTATAACAACTTCCTTGAAGTGCATGATCCAATTTTGAAATTGGCATTGTGAACTCACAAATAGAAGCATTGCAAACTGGTATAGGCACTGTGAACTAGAGGAAAGAGAGGGTTGTAGCTTAGATAGGTTACAGGCACTCACGTTTAGACTTATCAACATCCACAATAGCCTCAGAGATACTATGTACTCTATCAATTTTTTTACACCATTTTGAAAGGTTGAGGAGGGTGTTTGGTAAAATTCCTAAAATTGGCGCTGCGAACCGATAGACAAGGGCACTGTGCACTCATTTCCTGTAGTAGATTCTTCTAAATATTTGATCATAACTCCAAAAAGATGATGTGGGTTTTCTGAAAATATTTTTTGGAGGAGAATGATAGAGGCATTGACTTGCTGACCAAATTTAATCCTGACTCAATTTGGCATTCGAGAGATATAATTAAAACACTAGTGCGCTGGAAACTGGCACTACAAACTCTTAGTTTTGCATAGTTGTTGGATATTCTCCTTGTTTGGAGGTTGCCACCTATCAAGGAAGGTTCGAATGGTCTCCTAGGAGTTATTTGAACATGAGGGACATGTGTTCCATATCCAGATCAACCAGAATGACCCATTTCAGAAGGCATTTATCATTATAGAAAAAATGCCCCCCAAAACAGGAATTTGTTAGGTTTTTGTTGGAATCTTTTGTAACAAGGCTCCTAACTAGAGGAGGATCCTATGTAACTCCTTGGTTTTGAAATACTTAGGGTATATAGATATTATTCACTATAAATGAAAGGGTTTTTGACGAGAAAAGGGTTCGATTCATGATCCAAGAGAGGAGAGAGCTAGAGGAGTAGTTGAGTTGCTAATTTGTAAGCCTGAGGGCATGTGTTGTAGGCATTTTTATGCCATTAGAGATTCATGAAAGTTGTGATACCATACTATTTTTATCTTGTTTCCATTCTTTCTTATAATCTTTCTTGAGTAATATTTACATATTTTGAAGATCAAAAGTTTCCTTTGGTTAATGGATTCATGAGCTGTAAAGGATTTGTGGTAATTTCCTGTTAATCATTAATTATTGTTCAAGCACTCTTTAATCTATCTTACAGAAAGGATCTATATTATGTGGATATTCCTTTTTTTTTGTTTACCTTCTATTCTTCTACCCATCTTTGCATAAGCCTTTTGTCTGGTAGGAAGCCCGGTTTCCTGTGATCTGCACAATGCTATGAGTCCATACCCAATAGAATGCATTTGCAAGCAGTATGTTGTCCTCCCTTTTACTCTTCTCTTATTGATCCACCAAGTATAACATGTTTTAATCATTTAAATAAAATGGTTACTGGGCTTATCGTATAGCATTTTGAGGGTGACTCTCATTGCTAACATTTTTGGCACCGTTGTTGGGGAGCGAAGTGTGAAGCAAGCTTCCCTGAGAGAACAACATAGATTCATCTCTAGATGGTAGACAAGAAAGGGACACAAAAATTGACTTTAATCATCTACCTAGAGACTCCACAATCAAATACTCCACTGGAGGAAAGATCCTGCTGACAAAAATATGAAAATATGGAAGGGAAAAACCAAGTATCATCTCATTAGTCTTATCTATGATTTTTTTTTCTTCTTCATTAGTTCATTCCCAACTTTCCCTTTACATATAAAACTGATTATCCTTTTCTTTTTTTACTCTAATGATCATCAACATTCATTTGTATATCCCTCTTTGGAAGAAGAAGGTATCCATTTTTCTTGTGTTGTATATGTTGATCATGTCTCCCCATCTCAACCTATTGAGAAAGATGAAGTTCATATCTAAATCCCTCTTTAAATTGAGAAACCTTATAGTCATGGGAATCATGAGGCTAATTTTCCTTCAAAAGTCTTTGTTATACCTTGCAATCAACTTGTTAAACCTCGTTCTCAGCCCACTATTGTTCAAACTAGTATCATAGATAAAATGTTTAAACCTTTAAGACTTACATATCATATTCATCCTTAAAATATTAACTTATTTGATTATATTCCTCATTTTTTTGGAGAAGATCATATCACCGCCGAGAAGCATTTGGGAGCTTTGTTGATCAGTTTGAGATAGTACATGAAGATGTTACCATGAGGTTGTTTTGAAAATCCTTGTTTGGGGATGGTTCTTTCTATTTTAAGGGTTTGGGAGCTGATTCCATTAGTTCCTGGACTAAGTTATATTATTCATTTTCAAAGTATTGGGGTGAGAATAAGTCCTTTGATCAATACCTGACAGATTTGCATGATTTGAGGAGAAAAGAAGATGAAGCTCTGACTATATTCAACATGAGGTTTTACATTTTTTATCATAACATGTCATTGGAGATCCATCCTTCTGAGAATGAAGCTATGGTTTACTACATAACATCTCAAAATCTATATCTTGTCCTTATCCCGAGAGAAAGGAAATCTTCATCATTAAGATAGTCGTTTGAGGATGCTGAAGAAGTTGAGGAGAACATTCAAGTTTGAAAAATTATTAGAGATCAGGATTAACTTGAAGATATACATGCATAGGAACAACAAGGAGAGTGTAAGTATGATTTAGATTTGGGACAACATTTGTTAGTTTTTTCATATTCTGCTATGGATCAGGATATAGATCATACTGGTGTTCATTTTTCAAATCAGTTTGAGCATTCAGTAAAGGATGAGTTTATAGATAACTACATATTTTTAGTTGATCATAATAAAAAAAATTAGCTGCTATTATACAATTATCATGTGATCATTATTTTGGATAGGAAAGTGTCACTCTTGATGATTAAGCACTGGTCTCAAAAGAACAAGAAGGTCATCTGTTTTCTAGCAAAGGGGAATGTATGCATTGTAAGTCATCTTTTTCTAAATCAACATGATTGTGATATTGTTCTTGAGGATCCAGTAGAAGATTTATTGGAGTTATATCTTTCATATTCTCTTAAGATTTCAAATTTCATCATTTCAATGGCACTTGTGGGTGATTATGATTCTTTGAAGGAGTGTATATTGTTGTTTTTATATTTCTGTTATTATCTATTAATCAATGTTATAGATGGGATTATTTCAATCATGAAGTTACTTGAATGGTTGTTATGGAAATTTTCATTTACTTGAGAAAATTGTAGATGTTGTTAGAGTAGGGTAGCGTAGGTAAAAATCTCACTTCCCAAGCATTTTCTTTTCTTAAAATTGCACAGTATGATAAGATTTGTAGTATGAAGTTAGTTTGCAGCGGGTTTATCAAATTGCTTGAATAAGTGGGAGATTTTGGCAGTGTTACTAAGGTTGGTTGCATGGATGACTCCATATCCCAATGGATAAGGCACTGAAACTGCGTGTTCTTGGCATATCACAGGGAGCATGGCATCCCCTGTGGAGCCAGATGTTAACACATAAGGTTGTATGGGTCAACAAGTCTTCTTTGTTTTGATTTTTTGAGTCATAAGGTTCATGGAACATAGGTTTTGAAGTTATTAGGTTTTTATCATATGGTTACAATTGGTTCCAAAAGGAATAGGGATATGTTTAGCCTAAGCCTAAAGTTTGAGTCATATGATTATTGTCATATCAAGATCTAAACCCATACAAGTCACACTCTTGTTTTTCTTCATCATGATTCTGACATGTCACACGTGTAGCCTGTACCTGATATTCCTTTTGTCACTACCCATCCGCACAAGGGTGAACTCAAGTTAAATTTGTGTGCTTCCAACTCACTAGGAGAGTTTGCAGCATAATCCAAGTACATTTTTCTCTCACATCTAATCATTGCTTTAAAGGATCTTTGCAAAAGGATTTTATGGTTATCAGAGCCTACTTTTTAACCATTTTCAGGGATGATGACACCAAATTTTTGAACAACTTACTTGAAGTGAATGATCCATTTTGAAATTGGCACTACGAACTCACAAATAGAAGCATTGCAAACTGGTACATGCATTGTGAACTATAGGAAAGAGAGGGTTGTAGCTTGGCTAGGTTGCATGCACTCACGTTCAGACTTATTAACATCCAAAACAACCTTAGAGCTACCATGTACTCTATGAAGTTTTGCATACCATTTTGAAAGGCCGAGGAGGGTGTTTGGTAAAATTATTGAAATTGGTACTAAGAACTGGCGCTACAAATTGACAGACAAGGGCACTGCGAACTCATTTCTTGTAGCAACTGCTAAAGATTTGATCATAACTCAAAAACGATGATGTGGGGTTTTTTGAATTTTTTTTTGGAGGAGCATGATAATGGAATTCAATTTCTGACCAAATTACAGGTTAACCCAAATTGGCATTCGAGAGATATACTTAAAACGCCAGTGCGCTGCAAACTGACGCTACAAACTCTCTATTTTGCATAGTTGTTGAATATTCTCCTTCTTTGGAGGTTTCCACATATCAAGGAAGGTTTGAATGGTATAATAGGACTTATTTGAACATGAGGGACATGTGTTCCATTTCTAAATCAATCAGAATGACCCATTTCAAAAGGAATTTATCATTATAGACAAAATGCCCCCAAAAATTGGAATTTCTTAGGCTTTTGTTGGAATCTTTTGTAACAAGACTCCTAAATGGAGGAGGATCCTATGTAACTCCTTGGTTTCTACATCCTTAGGGTAGATAGATATTATTCACTATATATGAAATGTTTTTTTATGAGAAATGGGTTGGATTCATGATCCGAGAGAGGATTAATTGAGTTTCTCATTTGTAAGCCTAAGGGCATGTGCTGTAGGCATTTTTCTTCCATTAGAGATTCATGAAAGTTGTGATACCAGATTGTTTTTATCTTGTTTCCATTCTTTATTATCATCTTTATTGAGTAACATTCACAGATTTTGAAGATCAAAAGATGCCTTTGGTTAATGGATTCATGAGCTGCAAAGGACTTGTGGTAATTGCATGTTAATCACTGATTATTGTTCAAGCACTCTTTAATCTATATTACATAAATTATCTCTGTTATGTGGATATTCTTGTTTTTTTTTTTACCTTTGATTCTTCTACACATATTTGCATAAGCCTTTTTTCTAGTAGGAAGCTTGATTGCCTGTGATCTACACAATGTTATGACTCCATGCCCAATAGAATGTATTTGCAAGCAGTATGTTTTCCTTCCTTTTACTCTTCTCTTGTTGATCCACCAATTATAAACTCTTTTAATAATTTAAATCAAATGGGTATTGGGATTATACTCTAGCAGTTTGAGGATGACTCTTAGTGCTAACACCCTATACTCCAGAACAAAACAGGGTAGTAGAGATGAAGAACCAATCCCTGAAATAAATGGACAACTTCATGTTGCATGCAAGATCTCTTCCTTCAAAATTATGGGTTGAAGCAATATATTGTGTCACATATATTAAAAAAATAGTACCTCACAAATCCTTGAAATGAATTATATCATTTGAATCCTGGAGTGGTAAGAAACCATAATTCACACACTTTCCACATCTTTGGATCTCATGAATGGGCTTGTGTCCCTTCAGAAAAGAGGAAAGATTTAGATCCCCCAAAACATGTAATTTTGTGGTTATACAAAGGTGTAAATGAGTAAATACTATTGGAACCTTCAATAGTAAGACTTGTCATCGAAAGAAGTGTCAAATTTGAAGAAGTTCCCCCGCATGCATTCTAATAGAAACCCTACAAAAACTTCTCTTCCTTTTCCTAAAGAAAATATTTTAGATGATTCTTCATGTCATTAAGATAAGATTTCATATATAATTTCATAATTTGATTTATATGTACATGAGCATGCAAGTGACAATCTAGATTCTAGACCACTGTGTGCATAACAAACCCTACAAGTTGTTGGATATCTAATGGGTGATGTTTTCAATACAACGAGGACAAGATATCAATTTTAGGGTGCTCCATAGGCTCTCACAACTAAATAAACATTATTTCCCATGCATTTCTATATGGTTCTTTCATTTCAACCTCAATCCTATGAAGAGAATAAAGGGGATCCTTATTGGGAAGCATCCATGAATGAGGAATACAATTCCGTAATTGAGAACCAAACTTGGGATTTGGTTCCACTTCCATCCAATCAGAAGCTTGTTCGATGAAAGTGTATCTACAAGAAAAAGAAGCTAGTATATGGACTTGTAAGAAAACACAAGGAAAGGCTAGTAGCCAAAGGATTACATTAAGTTCACGGGATCAACTATGATAAAACATTTGCATGAGTGGCCAAGATGGATTCCATTCGATTGACTCTCTCTATTGCGAAATCAAGAAAGTGGGAGGTTCACCATATGGATGTAAATAATTCATTTCTTCATGGTTATATTGAGGATGAAATATCTATAGAATAGGTGCAATAGTATCTCTAGAATCCATCACTTGTTTGTAGACTAAATAAATATCTATTGCATCAAGAAAGAACCTAGATATTGGTACGAAAAAATGGATTGGTACCTTCTAAATTAAGGATTCGCTCATTGCAAATATGATCTAGATGTGTATATGTTGAGAAATATTGTTTCTCTCTTGATTATAGTATTATATGTAGATGTTACTAATCACAGGGAGTTCAATCTGAGAAATTGTTGTAGTCAAAACCACTTTGCATGAAAATTTTTCCATGATCGACATGGGTCTACTACATTACTTTCTTGGTATTGAAATTATCTAGAATGATTTTGGAATAAACATGTCTTAGTCAAAGTATGCCAAAGATCTAATGGTCACATTTCATATGACCAAATACAATCCAACTAACACCATTCCTATATAGGGTCAAGTTAGAATATGGTTTTGATACAACTTTGGTCGAATATACATGTATTATCAGTTAGTGGAGAGTCTCCTACATCTCACTCACTCTCGTCCCAACATCTCATATTTTGTTGGAGTAGTTTCCAGATACATGCAGGAGCCACATGAACTACATAGGAAAGATACCAAACATATGATTAGGTATGTCAAAGGTATCGCTAACCATGGTATACATTATGTAGTAGGATGTATGTTGGATCTTGTCAATTATATTGATTCAAATTGCAATGGTCATAACACAGATCAAAAGTCCACCTCATGATATTTTCTCAATTTAGGATATGATCCCATAGGTTGGTCCAACAAAAATCTATATTCCATTTCTTTGTCATCAACAAAGGCTAAATACAAATGTGCAATCAATGTTACAATTCACACAATTTGGTTGCAACACTTCCTCACAAATTTTGGTGTGTTGTTTCATCGATATACTATTATTTGGTGTGATAATCATAGTACATTGAAGTTTTACAGAGATCCAATACAAAAACAAAGAACTAAACATATCAATATTCACATCCATGAAATTTGAGTATTGATTCATTATGGGATCATCAATCTGCATTATTGTCCCTCTTTTGAACAAGTTGCATACATATTCACAAATACCTTGAGGGTTAGTGCAAGCTAATGATGGTCTCTCATGACATGTTAGTGGCAATGCAAACCTGGAAAAACAATAATTTGTTAAGTTGGAGGGATTATTCAAGGTACTTTTACAATGAATTTGAATATGGTGTAATAATATGAAGCATAGGAAATTGAATTAGCTTTTCAAATATACAACTTTTATTCATAGACTTTGTGAATAACTAGGTCAAATTTGATTTTTTCTAACAATGGTATCTTATTTTTCCAATAAAATATAAGGTATATCTTTTCGTTCATGAAAGTGTTGGGTGTCTTAACGATGTAAATTCCTTCCAAAAACTTGTATTCTTGTAGATAACCCATTTTTGTTGTGCCGTGTATTTTTTGGAAATTTTTAATATTAATTTTACATTTTTTTTGAATTATCAAAGTCAACATATGCCTGAAATTACAATGTCTTTTGTTTGTGCACACTAAAGGGGTCTTAACATGATCAATTTTTTTTTTTAGATCATAGGTATCAATCTCCTCTAGTGTCGTATATAACTCATTTTAAAAATGGTTAATCCGAGAAAATGTTATAACATAAATAAGAGACGTATCTATTCTAGGATTTTGATATATGTGAAGAAAAAAATAGATTATATATATATATATATATTTGAAATATGCGTAGCCAACTCGATCTATGTCTATAATTTCGTCAACAATTAAATTGTTTATCCTATAGAAAAATAACGTCAAAGACATAGATATAGAGGGGTATTAAAAAATGAAGGTTTTTATGAATTTGTAGACCAAACCACTAGGTTTGTCATCCTGAACCAAAATCTCAGCAAACCAAGTCAGCATACACCTTGTCAATCCCGCCTGTTATAACCCTATATTTCATATTATCACCTTGTGATTGAAATTTCTTCCTCCAGTCATTTTTCATTGTAAATAATATTTCATTCTGCAAATGATTTCAAAAAAAATAAAAAATAAAAAAAATAAAAGAAAAAATAGAAAAAAAGAGAAAAACAATAAAACCCCATCAAAAATAAATTTAGTTTGAATCATATTGTCTAATCATGATCAAAATTTGTAAATTTGTGTAGTTAGGTTAGATAATAAGTTAGGGTAAACTGTTTAATCTTGGCCAAAGTAGTTAGGTTAGAGTAGTAATTAATCCAAGAGTCTAGGTTGGATTAATATGTTCGATGCCTAGGTTAGGAGATAGGTTGGGTGGTTTGGTCTCAATAAAATTGAAAGGGGATTTCAAAATATACCCCTAGTTGATTAAATTTGATTATTTTAGCCTAGTTAAATAAAATTATGGTGTAAAGTGGAAAAACGAAAACTTAGCACATATTTTTTATCTTAAGTTTTCTAGAAGACAAGACATTTTGTCTTGTAGTGACTAATTATCACACAAGTCTCCATCGACAACACCCATCTCTTTCCATATCAACGGTCCTCAGCGCTTTTCA
>JZKD02S0088228.1:194829-211617 GCA_000966675.3 Picea glauca | reverse complement strand
CCTACTCCCCCCTATGAAATCTGCCCAAACCACCACCCAATACCACTCACCTCACCCTGCCACCATAGTCCTATTACCCTACGCCATCTTTCCTATCCTACATACCCGTTACCCAATTAAATTCTCCCCCCTGACCATTAACCACCCCTTAACAACCCCACGCCATATCAGACACCTATTGTACACCTCCTGTTACACCATTTTTTGATATAGACACCATGTATGTCATGCCAAACCAAGTTGTTAAGTTAACTGCCACGATCTCTCCCCATCAACAGGCGTCTTTTCCCCAGGTAATTACAATTTCTCCATTATTTTACCGCAAGATCTGTCAATTATGGACCCCAAGGCCAAATTTGCAGACATGTCCGAGAACCCAATTATTCCCCCTCTTTTTTACTTGGACCACATCCCTATTTCAAATAAAGATTAAAAAATCACAGAGCCAAGGTGCGAAATCGACTTCTTCGAATTGCACTCATGGCTAAAGGACATTTTTCTGGACCAGAGTGACGAAATTGGACTCTTGGAGTCCAATTTTCCTTTGTACATGTTCCCTCAAACTCACCATTTCCCTAAATATGCTCTCAAATGTTAAGCCCTCTATTTGTCATGCCAAAGGGCCATTGCCTCCTCCTCTAGTGAAACTTTGTTCAAAGTCACCTCTGAAGCCATCTACCGGATGTTGCAGATCCCTAGAAACAAATCAATTATCCCATTCTCCATTGAAGCCCTAAACGACCTATAAAAAAAACTCACTTTCCCCCAAAGAGCCCAGATATTTGAGATTTTCCTCCCAAAAGATGCTCAGTTTCCCAAAAAGAATCCACCTTACTCATCTTCCATCTTCACTATCAAATCCAACCAGATCATTTATATGCTTTCTTACCTGTTAGGTTATTACTTAGATGAATGGGTAGATGAGCCTATTTTAGGATTTCTATCCATATTTCCACAGAAGAAAGAGTTTCAATTAAATTCAACTTCAGTCAATTTCTGTCTGAAAATATTCATGATCATCTATTCAGGTTTCCAACTAAAGGGATGTTCCAATACTAAAGGGATGTTACAATGTTTCCCTGTGCACATCATAAATTAAACCAGGAAGGAAGACCACAACTAGTGACATCATGGACCTCATTGGCGAGGGAAAATTCAACAGATTCCATCTTCAAGGACTTCATAGATCAATTCATTCACCCAGTTGTTTATATGCTAAACAACAAAATAGAGCCAAGGATCAATGAATAAATTCATAGTGTCTTTCACCTATCTGATCAAGCTAAGATAGGGGATTGGTATTTATACCAAAACCATACAAAAATAAGAGTATATCGGTGTCAGCTGCCTCCTTACAAATTTCCAAAATACCTCCCAGTGAGGATTTTTGCACTAGAATATATAAGGAAAATGGTGAATTCATATGACAATCACTTTGTTGTAGAAAATAATAAGTCCCAGCTTAGAATCGAGACTCAGATTGGCCCTTTCATATACAACAACAGATCAACAGGAGAAGAAGCAAATAACCTCTTGAAACAAATGAGGTTTCCTCTAAATTCCACTTGGGCATATGACCCATTTGGTGTCATCTTTGAACTGATAATCAAATAAAGGAGAACCCCTTATTTTCACACTCAGAGGCCAAAGGTGGAGAGATACATGGACTAGACATAGTGGCAAGAGAAAACATTACAAGAACCAGAGGAGCAATCAACCCATGTAACTGCTTCACATACTAACACACCCCAAGAGAAAGTAGAGAAGAGATCAAGGGAGGAGGTTTCTCCTTCAGTCACAGAGGTATCAACTAAGGATTTTCAATTTTACAGAAAGAGGGCCAAAACCATTCATACAACATATTTTCTCAAGGAAGGAGAAATGAAGTCCACCATAGTATTGGAGGGACCACACTCTTCAACCCATTCAAATAGTCAGTATATAGTTTCTACATCATCACCAACATCTCAAAGAAACCCAGGCACTACTCTGATACATGAATCAATTCATAGGAAACCAGAGTCAAATATTTTTGACAAATATAAAAAGATCAAGCAAAGGAATGAGCTCCTCAACAACAACACCTATGCTCAATTCTAGAAGAAGACCTCCACTACTCAACACAGACTGCTGTCATATTTTTACATAAAAAGAGGAATAATGAAAATGGCATTCTTACAAGAACAAGTTCCCCATCCTAAAACAATTGCAGACTATAGGAAGACTGCCTTTGAATTTGATGTAAAGGATGTCCATCCAGTGGACGAAATGGATATGCATAGGAAAATAGGAGAAATACTATTCTCAACTTTGACAAACACCTTAATGATTTATTCCAAGTTGTAGGTATCCTTAAACAATATCCAATCCCAATTAAAGCTAGAGAAGATATCTTCTTTGGCCAAGGACAACAAAATAAAATCATTAGAAGAATTGGTGGTGAAATTTGGGTATGACCCAACAAATTTCAAGGCAACAAAGGAGTTGTTAAAAAAGAAGAATGTTGATATAGAATCTTTGAGAAAGAAGTTGAAGCTTCCAGCTAAATAATATTCAGAAGCCAAATAAGTGGCTGAGACTGAAGGCCACAAAGAAGAAATCTTAAAGTTAATCATGGAACAAAATGCACAAATAAGAAAAATGGAAGCAGAAATGGACAAACTGATAAAGGGAAAGGAACAAAATGTGCATATGGCCATGATCCCACTGGATGTAGTCCCTCTAATAGGAATTAGGACAACATAAGGGTCCACATCAAAATAAATCCCATCAGTAATTCCATCAACAATTCCATCAACAATCCCATCAACAATCCTAGTACAAGTCTCAGATGCATCTGACAAACTTGTAAAATCCATGGAATATTTGTCCATACAAGGGGAAGAGATTAGAAAACTACAGGAAGAGGTAAATGCCTTGTAGGATTTGAAATCAATGTTTCAGGCCAGTCACTAGGTAGAGATGCATAAGTCTCAAAGGACCAGTCAACAATTAAAGCAATTAGGGAAAGAGACTGCCATGGAAAATACCTTAGACCAAGCTAAGGAAAACATTTGGATATGTATCAACAAATCAATGTCAGAAATCTGGCCATCCATACAAATCATTTTTGAATAGCATGATTTAGTACATAAAGCCAAGGGAGCAATTGAAATCATCAAGGAAGAATTAGGAGAAATACTCATAGAGGCCACTGAACTTATCATATTTCTAAAATCCAAAAACAAACAAGAGTTAGAAGAACTGAATATTGAGGGCATAACTGAAACCGTCCTTGAGATCAAGAAGGTTTTGACCAACAAAGGTTTAATGTTGCAGCTAGAAGAAAAATATTTAGTGATGGGCATAGGTGTGCACAGATTCTTCAGTAAATTTAAGGTACTACACAAGAAAGGGCTTCATGGATTGTTAGTACTGAATGAAAAATTGATCACTCTACCTGTTTACAAATAGAAAATGAGCACAGTGGAAAAGGACAGTTCAAATTTTGCAGGGATATAGGGAAGCATCACTGGTAAAGCTTTCTTGGATACACTATAGTTAGACTTAAGTATTCAACATGAGATTAAGCATATCTTCATCACTAATCCTACCTTTTCCAAACACACAAAAATGAATGGAATATATAGGAAATTATTTAAGATTTCCATCCTAGGTAAAAAGAGGTGGGAAGATATATGCACATTACTTGAGTAGAGACAATTTTGGTGTTTTAGTCAGCATGGAGCATCTAGCCAAAGTCAAAGAGATGAGTCGTCAACCACTTCCACCAAATCAATGCCAAAGATCCAAGAAAATCGGCAAAATCTCTGCATTTCATATTTAGAGATATAGTTAGTTAAATATTCCTCCATAATATCCTGATCATTTATGATAGGATATGATGTAAATGGTTTTATAAATACTTCTCTCTTCAAAGTATTGTGGGTTGATTTTTGCACCCAAGAGATATTGTGTAAATTTTCAAAGGATCAACCAGTAATAAAAAAGGCTTATTCATAGGATTCTTGTGTCATATTGTTGGTGATGTGATTTCTCTCTTTCTCAAATGTTTTTCCATTCTCTGTAATTATTTCATGTGTTTCTAATTCTAATCATTAAAATAAAGTTAAAAGAACATAATTTATTTCATTATACTATGTCTCTCATTTTTTAATGATATGCATGTTGTTCATATGAAACTAAGTAAAGGAATTCTTAACTGCTCTTCTACTTAATGGTTTTCCCCCTCTTTGTCTTCTTATTCATTTCATTTGATTTAAATAGATCCAATAGTCTTACGACCCTTCCATGTGGAGAAAACCTTATAAAATATGAAACAAATCCTTATCTTTAAGTACAAACCCCATAGCCTAATGTAAATTTAAGCATTCTTTCATCCATATATTTCAAACAAACAAACAAAACTCGAACTATCATAACTAGCATAACATTTTATAACTCAAACAAATCTAAATCCTATATAGAGATCCCTCTCTGAAGCTGGCAGGACTAGATTCCATTATTCAAAGTGGTTTGGTAGTTACCTCTGTCTTTTCTTCTACAACCTCTGGAAATTACAGAGTGCTAATATAGTGGCGACGATACTGGGGAACTAAACACATTTTCCAACTTTATGAATTATCTTCTAAAGTAAGAAAACTTTATTTCTGGACAATCAAAGATCTAAATTTTAAGAGATAAATGTTCATAGGTTGTAAAAATTTGTAAATAATTAATTAGGTTTTTTTTTTAAGTTTAATTTCTGGATCCTAAAGGAATTCACACTAGATCTCATCTTGATCCAAAAACTATAAAAGTAGTAGATAACCCTGAAAATTTGATCAAAAAAATAAGTTTGGTAGAAAGTCAAGGGAATAGTATGCCTCCTCCTAGGGAACTGGAAGTTTTTCACATTCAAAGACATCCAGTTTGATCTACCATTTAGGCATAGCCTATTTAGAGCCAAATCTGATCGATTTGTATTTGAAACATTTTTAGATCAAGATATCCTCCAACCTAGTACACTTGAAAGACACTCTCATGGATCATATCTTTATCAACAAATCCTACAAAAATTTGAGAAGTTACAAGATCTAGCATCAAAATTTGATCAAGCTTTGCATAAAGCCTACATTCAATAGTCTGTTGAGATTTCTTCCTTGACCATCTCTGCATCATCTATCAATTCTCAATAAATTCATCCTATATCTTCTAGCCCTGCATCTTCTATATCTTCCACCACTTCTCCAACAACTTCGCATGTTTTTATCCATCCTGTCACAGGAGTTTCTGCTATCTATCCTCCTTCACCAATCATGGTAGAAATATATGCTCCCCTCATTTTGGCTTCTCCCTTACACAATATGACCTAGGATTATCAAACTAGGATTCCTCAGTTTGATGGCACTAGAAATATGGCTGCACAACAACATGTTGACAAGATAAATGACTTCTTTGCCCTGCAAGAAGTTGATGAAGAATATGTCAAAATGAGATTGTTTTCCCAAAGCTTAAATGGAGAAGTTAGGAAATGGTTCAAATCCTTACCAACTGCTAGCCTGAATGAAATTACTGCCTTTCATCAATCATTCCTCAATAGATGGGAAGTTAAGAAAAATCCTCTTCAAATCTTATCCAAATATGAAAGTATTAAAATAAACCAAGGGGAAAATGTACATGATTATTGCACTATATTTAACAATATTTATAATGCAATTGCAACAAAAATTAAACCTCCTCAAGTTTTAGCTTTGATAAAATTCCCTGATGGTTTTGATGATGACATGTATTAACAATTGAGAGAAAGAAACCCTACAACTTTGGAAGAAATGAAAATATTTGTTGTGAGTGTAGAGGCAAATTTGTTAGCTAAGAGAGCTAGACAAAGAACAAATAGGAGAGGAACTATCAAAGAAGAAACATCTACCTCTTCTGCTGATGCTAAAATAGACTCCTTAGTAAGAACCATGGAAAGGATAATGGAAAGATTAGACATCACTGATAGAACTCCACCAAGAGAAAATCAACCTGGTTCCCAACTAAAAAATCCTAATTTTAGGAGAAATCCACTCCAAATTAGACAAAGAGAACCAAGAGAACAAAGAGAACATAGAGACCCAGATCAACAGATTAGGCCCCCTCTTCAAGAAAATTATGCTGATGAAGGGGAAGAAACAATTGAGGGAATTGATGATGTTCATATTAATTTAATGGTAATAAATGATAATGATTCTATTTTTCTTACCCAAGAAGAACATGATCTTTTACTTCTTTCATAAACTGAAGTTGATGATGAAGAATCAGATCAACAAACTTTTGAAAATGAAATTATGGAAGTTCATAGGCAGTATAACGTGAGAAGTAAGAAGTCCAATGATAATCCAACTAAGAAAGCTTATGACAATAAAAATATAGTTGGCACACCTACCAAGAAATTTCCTGACATTCCCCCTAAGAAAACATCAAAAGCCCAAACCAAAAGAACATCTGATTTTTTTTCAAAAATAGCTCAAATTGATGTTCCCTCCACCAACCAGCCCAAATATACTTCTCAGAAGAATGTTGTTGAGAAATCATATTTCCCTAACCAAAATAAGACTCAAACCTTATTTAACTTTGAAAGTGAATTGGAAAAACTCAAGATACCCATTCCTCTAACAGAGTTAATGAATAAGAATGCTTACATATCACAAGTAATGAAAGCTATGAAAATAGAGGGAAGTACAAATACAATGAATATTGTTGATGATAAAGAAGATTTATTATTTGGGCTTGAAGTTGATGGAAAATCTAAAAGTGGTGTTGTTCCTCCATTTTACATCAGTTTGAACATTCATGACAAAACTTTGCACAATGCCATGTTGGACTCTGGTGCTTCCCACAAGCTTATGCCTAATTTTGTTATGGAAAAACTAGGACTTGATATCACTAGAACATACAAGGATTTATATTCTTTTGATTCAAGTAAAGTAAAATGAATAGGTCTTATCAAATATTTGTTTGTTACTTTAGCACAAATCCTACACAAGAGCATGGTAATGGACATAGTTGTTGCAGACATACCTCCTAAATATGGCATGCTATTGTCTCTCTCATGGGGAACCAAGTTACAAGGTACCCTTCAACTAGACATGTCTTATGCCACCATCCCATTATTTGGTCAACAAAGGAGATTATATAGGGATACACTAATGAAATGCATGGTCAGAAGTCAAGATAAACCACACAATTATCCCTTATATTTTGTTCATTTAGAAGTTGATTCTTTTATTTTGTACAATCATGGAGATATGGAAAGACAAATTGCAAATATGGAGGATGATGTTTATAACATTAAGGAAAAAAAAAACAACCCTTGAACAAGAAAAAACAATGATGATACAATCTGATGACCCAAAGGAACCTCTGTGGAGTTTAGAATTTGATGGTGTTTTTAGTAAGGAAGGATCAAGAGCTGGTGTGTGCGTTTCTAATTCAAAAACAAATCATATAGAAAGTCATTCCTACAAGTTGAATTTTTAGTGTACCAACAATATAGAATAATATGAAGCCTTAATGATAGGTTTATAATTGTTAAATAAGCTTAGTGATAAGATAATTTCAATTAGGGGTGATTCTGAACTCATAATAAAATAGATCAAAGGTGAATACTTTGATAAACACCCAAGATTGACAGCCTACGTAAATGTTGTTCTAGATTTTCTGTAGTGATTTACTGAATATGATTTGCTAGCCCCTCCCAGAGACCAAAAAATTCTTGTTGATGGTATGGCTACCTCAAAAACTACCTGTAAGATGCCATTTCATCCTAATCACCAATACACAATTGAAGTGAAATGCATACCTGCTATCCCAGGCAACATCAAGTATTGACAAGTTTTTGGAAATGATAAAAAAATGGAAAATTTTTTGCAATCAAAAAATGAATTTGAATGTGCCAAAATAGATTTTAATAGTGATGATGAAAGAGAAAATGTAGGTAATATAGGTTTAGAAGAAAAAAAGAAAAAAGAGAGGATCTGGACATTTTGCAATTGAAAGATAATGTTCTACCTAGAGGATTAGTCCCTTTGGAAGAGTTATTTGATTTTGATGATGAGGCCAAAAAACCTAAAATTGAACCTACTGGAAAGGAAGTTGAAGACTGAAACATAGGAACTGAAAAATAACCAAAGATGATTAAACTGTCAAAATCTTTACCTCCTGCTCAAAAACAAAAATATATATAATTATTCAAAGAATTTATAGATGTTTTTGCATGGAGCTATGAAGATCTGAAATCTTATGACACTAGCATTATACAACATAAAATTCCCATAAAATAAGACCAAAATCATTTTAAACAAAAACTTAGGAGGATTAACCCAAAGTTGTTGCCTCTAATTGAAAAAAAAATAAAAAAGATGTATGATGCTAAAATCATTGTCCCATTAAGATTCTCTAAATGGGTATAAAATTTAATTCCATCTAGGAAGAAGAGTGGAGTGATCAGACTATACATTGATTTCAGAAACCTTAATAAAGTCTCTCTCAAAGACAACTATCCCTTGCCAAAAATGGACCATATTTTGCAGAAGGTAGTTGGGTCCAACATAATTTCTCTGTTAGATGTTTTTTTCTGGTTACAGCCAAGTTTTAGTTCACCCTGATGATAAAGAAAAAACATCATATACTACACCTTTGGGAACTTTCATATATGTGAAAATGCCTTTTGGTTTAATGAATGTTGGGGATACATTTCAAAGAGAAATGTATATTGATTTTGTGGATGAACTTGGAAGATTCATTGTTATATACCTAGATGATATCACTGTTTTTTCAAAAATAGATGAAGAACACTTACTCCACCTTAGAAGAGTTTTTGAAAAATGCAGGAGATTTGGAATTTCACTTAATCCAAAGAAAACATTGTTTGGTCTAGAAAAAGGTAAAATTATTGGACATATCATATCGAAGGATGGAATTAAAATTGAACCTAGCATAATTGAAGCCATTCAAAAAATATATCATCCCAGAAA
The DNA here is from genome assembly GCA_000966675.3 of Picea glauca. NCBI lineage: Eukaryota > Viridiplantae > Streptophyta > Pinopsida > Pinales > Pinaceae > Picea > Picea glauca. Next base: position 202,618 of record JZKD02S0088228.1, on the reverse strand, counting down.
CATAAAAGAATTACAGTCTTTCATTGGAAAAATAAACTTTCTTAGAATATTTATCCCTAACTTGACAGAGCTTCTAAGAAATATAACAAATATGTTGAAAAAAAACACAAAAATAAAATGGACCATAGAAGAAAAACATTCATTTGATCAGGTGAAACAAGCCTTAACACAAGCCCCTTGTTCTTATTAGCCTTGATTTCACAAAAGATTTCCTCCTATTCTCTTTTGGCTCTGAGCATACTATTACAACAATTCTTTTGCAGAAGAACAATGAAGGCCATGAACAACCTATTGCTCTCTTTAGTAAATCCTTGAGAGATGTTGTACTGAACTATAACATCATGGAAAAGAAATCTTTTTCTTTGGTGAAAGCAATCAAATATTTCAGAGTATATATTCTCCACTCACACATTATTTCTTATGTCCCAAATTCTATGGTAGAAGATATTATGACCCAAGACAATCCTGATGGAAAAATGGGTAAATGGATTGTTTTTATCCTTGAATATGATATTGAGATCAAACCAACCAATCTCATTAAGGGTCAAGGATTAGCTAAATTGATGGTTGAGTCCAACTTTCATGCTTTGGATATTAATTTTCTAGCTGCAGTGGATGAACAAGAAGAGCAAGCAACTCCATAAGTTAAAGAAGTTTTCTCAACCTCTCCCTGGTATGCAGACCTGATTTTCGTTTTAAATCATTTATAAGCTCCTCCTTGTTTAACCAAGACTAAATCTAGATTTCTCAAACTCAAAGCTATGAAGTATTGTATTTTAAATGGAAAATTGTATTGGAAAGATGTTGGAGGGATTTTACTAAACTATTTATTGAAAGACTAGGCAGATAAAGCTTTGTAGGATTTTCATGAAGGAGATTGTGGTGGGCAATTGAACTGGAAGACCACTGCCAATAAAATTTTGAGAGATGGTTTTTATTGGACAAGCTTATTTGCAGATGTCCACAAGAAAGTGACCTCATGTCATAACTGTCAAATCTTTGAAGGAAAAAGGAAACTATTGCCTTTACCCTTGAAACAAATATCAATTGAAACTCCTTTTCAACATTTGGGTTTGGATTTCATTGGAGAAATCCATCCACCATCATCAGGACATCACAAATGGATTCTCACAGCCACTGACTACTTTACCAAGTGGATTGAATTTGTACCTACAAGGAAAGCCACTAATTCTTGGATCATTAAGTTTTTAGAAACTAACATTCTTTCAAGATTTGGATGTCCCAGGAAAATCATCACTGACAATGAAACAACATTCAAATCAAAGAAGATGGTGGAGTTTTGTAACAAATATCAGATCACCTTAGGACACTCTACTTCCTATTACCCCCAGGGGAATGGATTACCAAAGTCTTCAAACAAGATTTTGGTCAACATCATCAAAATGATGTTGCAGGATAACAAGAAATCACGGCACAACAAGTTGGTCAATGCACTATGGGTAGACAAACTTACCACTAAGAGATAAATTGGCATGTCCCCATACCAATTGGTTTATGGAATGGATGTTATTTTTCCCACTTCTTTAGGTGTTCCTATCATCAAATTACCACAGGAAGTACTGGTAGAACCAAATGACATCTAGAGGAGAATTAATCAGACTATACCACTGCAACAATCCAGAGAATAGGTCTACAACCAAACTCAAGTGATCCAGGAAAATATCAAGAAGATTTATGATAGAAGGACCAAGGTTATGATTTCCACATAGGAGAAAACTTACTGAAATGGGATTCAAGGAATGAAGAGAAGGGAAAGCATGGAAAATTTGAGAATTTATGGAAAGGTCCATACATAATCAATGCTTATAGAGGAATAAATGCATTCTTTATCAAGGACATGGATGGAGCAGATCTTCCAGGAGGAACTGTCAATGGAAGAATGCTCAAGCACTATTTTTCACTAGAGTAAAAGCATTCATCACCCAGATCATTGTAAATACCATTTTATTTTTTTTGTCATGAGTGGGTGACTTATATCAGCGGTTGAAGCCTGAAGAGAAGGCCCTAATCCCATGATTAGTTGTCACTAGATTTGCATCTACAATAAAACTAATCAGATGCATAAAGTACTATAGAATATTATTCAAGGAAACCGATAGCTGGTTCTTGGCACCTCACAAGGAGAGTACCATCCCCAAGTGGAGCCAATGTTATAAACCTATATTTCATAGTATCACCTGGTGATTGAAATTTCTTCCTCCAGACATTTTTCATTGTAAATAATATTGCATTCTGCAAATGATTTCGAAAAAAAAAACAAAAAAATAAAAGAAAAAAGAGAAAAAAGAAAAAAACAATAAAACCCCATCAAAAATAAATTTAGTTTGAATCATATTGTCTAATCATGATCAAACTTTTTAAATTTGTGTAGTTAGGTTAGAGAACAAGTTTGGTCAAATTGTTTAAATTTGGCCAAAGTAGTTAAGTTAGAGTAATAATTAATCCAACAGTCTAAGCTGGATTAATATGTTATATGCCTAGGTTAGAAGGTAGTTTAGGTGATTTGGTCTCAATAAAATTTAAAGGGGATTTCAAAATATACCCCTAGTTGATTAAATTTGATTATTTTAGCTTAGGAAAATACAATTATGGTGTAAAGTGGAAAAAATAAAACTTAGCACTTCATAGCACATATTTTTAATCCTAAGTTTGCTAGCGGAAAAGACATTTTTTATTGTAGTCACTAATTCTTGCACAAGTCTCCATCGAGGACACCCATCTCTTGTCATATTAACGGTCCTTAGCGCTTTTCAGACCCATCCAACCTCTCTACCTTTAATGGTGGCAGGGTCCGAAAAGTTGTTTTCCCCTGCGTTGGTCCCACCTAACATGGCGCGTCCTCAACATTTCAAACCTCCCCCCCTATTTCCTCTTACCACCTACCCCCCCTCTGAAATATTCCCAAAACACCACCCAATACCACTCACCTCACCCCGCCATTGTAGTCCTATTACTCCATGCCATCTGTCTTGTCCTACATACCCGTTACCCAATTAAATTCTTCCCTCTGACCGTTAACTGCCTCGTAACAACCCCGCGCCATAAGAGACACCTACTGTACACCTTAAAAACTTGTTTCATGTCCTGTTACGCCATTTTATGATATAGACATAGTGGATACCATGTCGAAGCAATATTTCAAGTTAACCACCATGACCTCTCCCCATGAACAAGCATCATTTCCTCGGGTAATTACAGTTTCACCATTATTTTGTCGCAATCTCTGTCAATTATGGCCCCTAAGGCCAAATCTACAGATATGTATGATAACTCAATCCTTCCCCCTCCTATCGACCTGGACCACATCCCTCTGGAAAATAAAGATTACAAAATCATAGAGCCGTGGTGCGAATTCGATTTATTCGAATTGCACTCATGGATAAAGGACATTTTTCTGGACCAGAGTGACGAAATTTGACTCTAGGAGTCCAATTTTCCTTTGCACATGTTCCCTCAAACTCACCATTTCCTCAAATTTGATCTTAGATGTCAAGCCCTTTATTTTCCCGGCCAAAGGGCCATTGCCTCCTCCTTTGGTGAAACGTTTTTCACATTCACCTATGAAGCCATCGACCAGATGCTGGAGATTCCTAGAAATGAATTAGTTGTCCCATTCTCCATTGAATCCCTAAACGATGTAGAAAAGAGACTCACTTTCCCCCAAAGATCCCTGATCTTTGAGATTTTCCTCCCAGAAGATGCCCAGCTTCCCATAAAGAATCCACCGTACTCATCTTCCATCTTCACTGTCAAAGCCAACTAGATCATCTCTATGATTTCTTACTTGTTAGGTTATTACTGAAATGAATGGGTAGATGAGCCTATTTTAGGATTTCTATCCATAGTTTCCACAGAAGAAATATTTTCAATTGAATTCAACTTCAGTCAATTTCTGGCTGATAATATTCATGATCAGCTATTCGGGTTTCCAACTGAAGGGATGTTTAGATACTCTTCAGTTATGGTCTACATGTTTTTATTCTACTAGTTAGACAGGTTTTTGTGTGCACTTAATAAATTAAACCAGGAAGGAATCTCATAGTCAGTGACATCATGGACCTCATTGGTGAGGAAAAATTCAACAGAGTTCAACTTCAAGGAGTTCATAGATTAGTTCATTCAACTATTTGTTTGTATGTTGAACAACAACACAGAGCCAAGGATCAATGAATAAATTTAGAGAGTTTTTCACCTATCTGATCAAGCTAAGATAGGGGTTTGGTATTTATACCAAAACCATACATAAATAAGAGTATATGGGTGTCAACTTCCTCCTTACAGATTTCCAAAATACCTCCCAGTGAGGATTTTTGCACTATAATATATAAGGAAAATGGTGAATTCATATGACATTCACTTTTTTTCATCAAAGAATAAGCCCCAGCTTAGAATCAACACTCATATTGGCCCCTTCATCCACAACAACATATCAACACGAGAAGAAGTAGATAACCTCTTGAAACAAATGAGGTTTCCTCTGAGTTCCACTTGGGCATATGACCCATTTGGTGTCATGCATGAACTCATAATCAAACAAAATATCACTCCTTATGTCCACACGTAGAGGCCATAGGTGGAGAGATACATGAACCAGACAGAGTGACAAGAGAACACATTACAAGAACTAGAGGGGCAACCTGCTCCTGTAACTGCTTCACATACTAACAAACCCAAAAAGCAGGTAGAGAAGAGATCAAGGAAGGATGTTTCTCCTTTAGTCAAAAAGGTATGAAATGAGGATTTCCATGTTTATAGAAAGAGGGCCAAAACCAGTCATACAATAGATTTGCTCAAGTTGGGAGAAATGCAGTCCACCATAGTCTTGGAGGGACCACACTCTTCAACCCATTCAGACAATTAGTTTACAGTTTCTACATCATTACCAGCATCTCAAAGAAACCAAGACAATAATTTGATAGCTGAATTAGCTCATGGGAAACCAGAGTCAAATATTTTTGACAAATATAAAAAGATCAAGCAAAGGACTGAGCTCCTCAACAACAACACCTATGCTAAATTCTGGAAGCATACCTCCACTACTGAACACAGAATGTTGTCAACTTTTGACACAGAAAGAGGAAGAATGCAAATGGAATTCTTACAAGCACAAGTTCTCCATCCTAAAACATCTGCAGACTATAAGAAGAATGCCTTTGAATTTGATGTAAAGGATATCCATCCAGTGGACCAGATGGATATGCATAGGCAGACAAGAGAAATTATATTCTCAACTTTGAAAAAATCCTCAATGACTGCTTCCAAGTTGCAAGTATCCTTAAATAATATCTGGTCTCAATTAAAGATATTGAAGATCTCTTCTTTGTCCAAGGACAATGAAATAAAATCATTAGGAGAATTGGTGCTGAAGATTGGGTATGACCCAAAAAAAGTCAAGGAAGAAGAGGAGTTGTTAAAAAATAAGAATGTTGATATAGCATCTTTGAGAAAGCAACTGAAACTTCCATCTACAGAAGATTTAATAGGCAAAGAAGTGGCTGATACTGAAGGCCACAAAGAAGAAATGTTAAAGTTAATCATGGAACAAAATGCACAAATAAGAGAAATGGAAGCATAAATGGACAAACTGATAAAGGAAAAGGAGAAAAATGTGTAGATGTCCATGATCCCACTGGAGGCAGTCCCTCTGACATGAATCAGAACAACAAAAGGGTCCACATCAGCAGAAATCCCATCAACAATTCCATCAACAATCCTAGTACAAGTCTCAGATGCATCTGAAAAACTTGTAAAATCCATGGAAGATATGGCCATACAAGGGGAAGAGATCAGAAAACTATAGGAAGAGGTAAATACCTTGTAGGAGTTGAAATCAATGTTTCAATCCAGTCACGAGGAAGAGATGCATAAGTCTCAAAGGCTCGGTCAACAATTACAGAAGTTAGGGAAAGAGACTACCATGGAAAATACCTTATCCCAAGATAAGGAAAAAAATTGGATATATATCAACAAATCAATTTCAGAAATTTGTCCATCCATAAAGATCATTTTTGAATAGCATGAGTTGGTACATAAATCCAGGGGAGAAATTGTAATAATCAAGTAATAATTAGGAGAAAGACCCACAAAGGCCATTGAACTTATCATATTTCTAAACTCTAAAAACAAACAGGAGTTAGAAGAATTGGAGATTGAGGAGAGAATTGTAACCATCCTTGAGGTCAAGAAGGTTATGACCAAGAAAGGCTTAATGTTGCAGTTGGAAGAAAATTCTCAAGTGATGGGCATTGGTGTGTAGAGATTTTTCAGTAAATTTGAGGTACTACACAAGAAAGGGCTTCCTGGATTGTTAGTACTGAATGACAAATTGATCACTCTACCTGATTATAAACAAAAAATGAGCACAGTGGAAAAGGACAATTCAAAGTTTGCAGGGATACATGGAAGCATCACTGGTAAATATTTCTTGGATACACTATAGGTAGACTTAAGTATTCAGCATGAGATTAAACATATCTTCATCACTAAGCCCACCATTGCCAAATACACATAAATGGATGAAATATACAGGAAATTACTCAAGATTTCCATCCGAGGTAAAAAGAGGTGGAAATATCTATGCACATTACTTAAGTAGAGACAATTTTTGTGTTTTAGTTAGCATCGAGAAGCCATCCAAAGTCAAAGAGATGATTCATCAACCACTTCCACCAAATCAACACCAAAGATCCAAGCAAATATGCAAAATCCCTACATTTTGTATTTAGAGATCTAGTTAGTTAGATATTCCTGCATAATATTCTGATCATTTATGACAAGACCTGATGTAAATAGTTTTATAAATACTTCTCTCTTCGAAGTATTGTGGGTTGATTTTTTCACCCAAGAGCTATTGTGTAAATTTTCAAAGGATCGACCAGTAATAAAAGAGGCTTATTCACAAGATTCTTGTGTTAGATTGTTGGTGATGTGCTTTCTCTCTTTGTCCAATGTTTTTCCATTCTCTGTAATCATTGCATGTGTTTCTAATTCTAACCATTAAAAGAAAATTAAAAGAACATAATTTTTTTCATTATACTCTGTCTCTAGTTTTTTAATGATCTGCATGTTGTTCATCTAAAACTAAGTAAAGGAATTCTTAACTTCACTTCTACTTAGTGGTTTTTCCACTCTTTGTCTTCTTATTCATTTCATTTGATTTAAATAGATCCAACAATATTACTACCCTTCCCTGTGGAGAAAACCTTCTAAAAGATGAAACAAATCCTTATCTTTAAGTACAGATCCCATAGCCCAATGGAAATTTAAGCATTCTTTCAGCCATATATTTCAAACAAAAAACAAAACTCAAACTGACATAACTAGCCTAACATTTTAAAACTCAAACAAATATAAACCCTATAGATATATCCCTCTCTGAAGCTGGCATGGTTATATCCCAAATTCCAAAGTGGTTTGGTAGTTACCTGTTTCTTTTCTTCTACAACCTATGGAAATTATGGAGTGCTAACACCTCCCAAAAAATTTGAGTTCAAACAAGCACACACACACTCCTAAAACTCATTTTCTTCCTTCTCTATCCTTCTCTTCCCTCTGCTAAATCTACCCCCCCTCTCTATCTCACTCTCACTCTCCCTCTCTACCCCTCATGTATTTCTCCCTTTCTCTCCCTCACACTCCTATACATGGAAATATTTAGACATCCCAAGGCATGGAAATACCTAGAGCTAGACCTTACCTTAACATGCCTCAGACTCTCACACCCACTCGCTCCCTATCCCCCCCATATTCCTCTCTCTCTCTCTCTCTC
>JZKD02S0088228.1:115539-130743 GCA_000966675.3 Picea glauca | reverse complement strand
TCTTCCTAACCTCTTAACTCAACAAAAGTATGGTGATCTTGGAAAGCTTCTCTTAATGCTTTTTGAGCACAGAAACAAAATTCTAAAGAATCACAAGTAATCACTTACCCTCTTAAAGTCCGATAAACCAATTAGGTCTTAGTAGACGTTAATCATCATCATCATCATTAAAATAAAAATTTCAATAATAATCCATTATAATTGGAATATGACATTAATGATTAAAAAACAAATGTTTTATCCTTAAAAATTATAAATTCAAATTAAAAATACAGAAGAAAAAAGTATACACTTCCTAAACTTTAACATTTATATTAAAATAAAAATTGCAATAATAATCCATTATAGTTGGACTAGAAAGTTTCCAATACATCATGGTTCTAAAAACACCTCTAAACCTAGGGAGTTTCAAATACATCATGGTTCTAAAAAGCCAAGCATAGATTTCTCATCAGAAACCTTGTTCTTCGTTGTGTTTATGAATGTTGACGTGGTGATGGGAGAATTGGACATTCCGGATTGAAAGTTCTCAAATTTGCCAAGATATATATATATATATATATAAATGAGTGCATATCTTAAAATATTAATTATTAATGTATTAAATAATGTGCATCTACACATTAAACATTAATAATATGTGATTGTTGCTATTATATACGTTTAATGCTTGAACATTGAAGATGAACAATCCCGGTCTTGTATTTCGCAATGTGCAGGAAGGGGGGCTGTGACATGTCGAGATGTTAAAGGGTTAAATCGCAGCACCCTCCATTTGGCAGGGTGTTATTCGGTGGACAGAGATTGATGGCAGCGTCACACTTTCATCTCATAACACACTTCCCATGTTTCGCCATTTCTGAACAAAGCCGAGCTGAGGGCAGCACTGCTGGTGCCATATCCACTGTTATACAAATTCCCATAACCACAAGGTCCCCTTGCAGCAGCACTAACAAGAACGACTTTAATTGAATTAGTATATTGTTTGAATGTTCTGGTTGATAATAATTTAAATATTTTTTTTAATGGTTAAAAGTAGTTTTCTTTATAGTCAATTTAAAGGAAACTTTTCAATATATATAAAGAAGGTTTAAAGTTATTGTAACAATATACTGGTCATTTTTAAGAGAATTAAATCCAAGTGGAGAAGATAACAATCATTCTTTTGAACCATCTAAACTATACCCAATTAACAATAATAATTAAAATACTGAAAAAAACTTTGTTATAAAGTTTCAATAAAATGTAATTGAAAGTTAATCTACTAATTAAATTTGGTATTAACCAACTTTTATCTTTCAACAAGGATGATTTGGTATTTCTTCCTGACACATATATCATCAAGCTTGACTCAATGATTTTTGGAGAGTAACATCATGTTACAAAGAAATCCCCTTGTTTACAAGTGGATTCTCTTTTGGATACTAGACCCCTATGACCAAGACAAAAAAGTTATATTGTCGACATTGACTGTCATTTTCATGAAGCTAAACTATCCAAAGAAGAAGAAGGAAGAAGAGTAAATACCATTTTGTCGACGTTTGTCCTTGCTCGATCCAGTCTGATCTTGATCTCCAAGTTCTTCAGAAGGTCCTGCAATACAATGAACAACAACAACGAGACATACTTCCTACTCTACCATGATTAGCTTCATAATGGATCTATGAAATAAACAAGTTCATGAAACGTACACAAACTTTAAAGGAAACAGGCCAAGCATAGATTTATATAAATGAAAACAAAGTGATATGCTTACAGCCATGGATGTAGGTGCAACAACTTCACCAAGTTCTCTTTGTCCAAACCCTTGCTCAAATAATCCACAGAGAATGTTGATGCTTCAATGATATCTCCCTTATGAGATCATATGTTTGATGCTTTACAATGTCTCTCTTTTCACCATGAAGAGGCCTCCTTATATAGTCTTGGAGGGGCTTAACCACTTAAGAGATTATTGGAATGAGTTGAGGATTATTCTCCTTTAGTTATGGATCTTCCCTAAGATTGAGCCTTGACATCAGATCTGAATCCAACCAACTCCAGATATGAAGGGATTCTTCCTTGATTTCTCTCAACAATCCAAAGATTCGCTCAGAATGGGGCACAGAAAGAAGTCACAGAGCGTTGGCACTCCCTAACAGTGTATAGGGGAGCGTCGCCTTCCAAAATTGATTTTTAGTGGTTTTCTCAGTAGCAAAAGACTTGTACTCTTTGTCAAATGACTTCTCCTCTTCAAAACCAGTCTTTTGAGGTGTCTTGTAAGTGTTTTTGGTAATGTCGTCCGAGACACAATATAGACAAAACGACAATATGATATTTGTGACACTTGTAGGCGAAATGTGATACTTGCGACATTGGTAATGACGACACTAAGCCATTATCCTAATGAGTAATTTTGATGTGTAACACATCACTTCTTGAAAATTCAAATAAACTCTAATCTATTATATTCTAATCAAATTATCATTAACTACTTAATTGTACTCTTATAATTTAATAATTCAATATTAATTATAATATTATTTATAAAAATCCATCTTAAACGCTAATCTATTAAGTAATGAGAGGAATCCAATTTATGAAGTTATAATTTTTTTTTATTTTTCCATTCCATATCAAGTGTATCTTTAATTGTTTTTTAATTGATCGTGAACGAAAAACCTAAAAATTTGAAAACCCGTCTTAAGATTATTGTTTCTCTACGAATTGAGCTCAGACTCTTCCATCGTTCCAGACACATCGCGCTCGCCATAAAATGTAGGTTGCGCTGCAGTCCAAGCAACTGCTATTTGTGCTAGCCTTAGCACAAAAAAATACATCAATGCAACGACCAACAGCAAATTATTCATCACAGCGAGTTTTGCATATACTGAATGAACTATCAATGATTGCCCGTACTACGAACATTTACTATCAATACTCTATTTATATAGGTGCATCACTGGATTGGCTTCTGCCAATATAACTATAATTAGGTTTGACTCGGCATGCCTTCCATATACACAAGGCTTTGAAAATGGCGTAGTACGGGCTCGCCGAATTTAAAATCACAGGAATTCAAACGTGTTTATGATTTTTCTATTGAAATAGCTGCACCAACTCCAATCTACTGTAATATAAGTTACGTATGTCCATGGGAAGCACATGCAATCGCGCTGACTTATTGCAAATGAATTGAACTGTGTGAGAGGATGTGGTTGAAGAAGATGAAGTGTGCAATGAAAGCATCTGCAAGAGTATATGTCACGGAAGGGCTTCTAAGTGGCTCCTCTGTGTGCGCCTGCTTTTAAGCCGAGCGTTCGCTGTCGTCGTTGACAAGAACATGGGTACCAATCGCCATGGCCTCGAAGGTAATACAAGGTCTTCATGGTTTGTTTGATATGACAAATTCAGTTTGCATTCGTCACGGAGGTATAAATATGTGTAAATAAGTCACGATAATGTCATGCACAAATGGTAATGGCAAAGTTGAGAGGCTTGGGCTATAACCCACAAATGGTAATGGCAAAGTAGATAGGCTTGGACTATATAAACCACTTTGAGAGAAGCATGGAATTTTCAAGTCAATATATGTAAGTTTTCACAGTACTTTCTCACGTTCATAACCTCATTTTATACAAATCTACTTTGCCTCTTGGGACAAATATAAACTTCAGTTAAACTTTTGTTCACATTGCCTATGGATTTCTTCATCAATCATAGTCCACACCATACTTATAGGCTCCATGCTCATTGAATTAGTGGCATTGTTTTCTATCATTTTATATCATGTTGAGTGTCTCAAAGGATGGATATAGGAAGAAGGATGAACCTTGTTGCACTGATAAATTATATATATCCTAGTATGATATAGATGTTGTAACAAAACATGGGTAATACTTTCACATAAAAAAAATTCAAGATACATAATGATCCATGAACACAATGTTCCAGGTTGTTATTGCATTTTATATAGTATTATCTAAAACTCACTGAATGGCGATGGTATAAACATCAACAAAGGAATTATGCTATTTCCTTTTCCAAATTTGTCTTAATCAGAAGTCCAATCCAACTTAGTATGTAAAATTTCTCAAACATTTACTTCGATTATTTCACTTTGTTTACATCCTCATAAGCATAAACATAGTAATAATAATTCAATTTTTCCCACTAATATTTAATATTCCCAATGCCCATTCATTGCCATCATTCATTGTTAGATTTCAAGTAGGAATCTCAATATGATAGGCTCCAAGATCGATTTGATCTTCTCGGTCCTCCTCTTTTTAGTCAACTAAATCCATACAATTACATATTACCCATGTCCCACTACAAATACAATTACTCATTACCATATAAGGAGTTCCACAATTGCAAAAGTAGCAAAATATCACAAAAATTATACAACTTCTATAATGAATCATATATCTTTAATATTATTTACTTCTCCATGAATGTTACAGATATAGAAGAAGGAGTTGGTGTTGAATTTTGATGATTAGGTCAAGCATGTAGTTGATTTCAAATTTAGCATTAACTGAACGATAACCATTTGTAGCAACAATACAAACTGTAGTAAACCAAGATCACAAGAAGAATAACCATGCACAAGAACATAAGAATTATCCTGGGAAAACCCTTCTCAATAAAGGGAAACACCCAACAATCCTTTGCTTATATTGCCAAGAGAAGATCCACTGTCCACCACCAAACCCTAACACACAAGAGGGTGCTTCTATGACTAATAAAACTAGTGCCTAGAAAAGTGCGCACTTTAGTCCTCATAATTCTAGACCATGCGTTGAGTGTATGAGAGAAGATCCATAATGGGGATCTATCTCTTATTTATACAATAACTAGCTCAACGAATAGATAAGACACTTGGCACAATAGGGGTGACCTGAACAAATTAAAATATAATTAATCATTACACAATATTAATTATCTTTTTCATGGTGGGCCAACTTGTACCCTTTTACACAATTAGGGTTACATAATAAATATTATTCTTTAGACAATATAGCAAGGATATCTCACATCCTCTAGTTTTCAGCCACTAGGGAAACGTCCACCTGTGCTCAACCACAGGGACGTCACTCTCAACAGATTAACTCAACTAAGTCCATAGGAGTACCATCTGGAGAACCATCTCAAGATGGATCAACTAAGAACATAGGAGTTCAAGGTAGGAGACCATCTCAAGCCGACTCAACTCAGTCCAAAGAAGTACAAGGAAGGAGACCATCTCAAGTCATCTCAACTCACTCCAGAGGAGTAGACAAGAGACCACACGTCATCACAACTCAGTCCAGAGTCTGACACACACCCATCACATGGGTACACCCAACACATGGGCTCTCTCACAGATCAACTCAACTCATTCTAGAGGAGAACGACCTGGAGAATGTCACACGACATTGCAATCATCAACACTCCCTCTTAGTTAGGGAGGCCTTATCCACCAAGCCAAGTCTCTCACAGAAGTACTCGAACTTCATCTTGGAAAGTGATTTGGTGAAGACATCTGCAACCTACTCATGTGTAGAAAGATATTGCACGTGTACTGCTTTCCTCTGCACCATATATTTGGTATAATGGTATTTCATCTCAATGTGTTTCGATTTATCATGAAACACAAGGTTCTCAGAGAGATTTACACTACTCTGGTCATCTCAATGGATAACGATGGAATCCATCTCATGAAAAAATAATTCTGCAAGGATCTTGTGAAGCCACACTGCTTCGCGGAATGCCACACATAATTCAATTTACTCTACTTCTGAAGTACTAAAAGACACAGAATTTTGTTTCCTACTACACCAGGAAACCATGGAAGATCCCAAAGTAAAGAAACAACCGTAGGTACTCTTTCGGTCCACTGCGCTCCCTGCCCAATATGCATCAACATAGTCCTGCAATCTCATGTCTACATCGAAGGAATATCTCAAGCCATAACCAATTGTGCCTCATAGATATCTCAACACATTCTTCGCTGCTATCCAGTGTGTCTATCTCAGCTGACTCATAAATTGGTTGAGTACACTCACTGCATAGCATATATTAGGTCTGGTGTTAACCAGATACATCAATGATCTAATCATCTATCTATAAAGATGTGGATCAATCTCGCCTGACTCAGAAGAAGCCTCGTTCATATTCTTCAAATTCATCACCATTGGTGTAGGCATGGATTTGTAGTTTGTCATATCAAATCTCTTCAATATCTTGACTGCATATTTTCCTTGACTTAGGAAAATCTCATCATTCCTCTGCCATACTTCTAGTCCCATGAAGCATTTCATCATACAAAGGTCCTTCAACTCGAATTTAGAAGCCAATGCACGCTTGCATTCAACAATGAGGCTTTCTGAACTGGTGAGGACTAAGTCATCATATAGGACCAAAATCAGGCACTCATCACCAACAATGTGGTAGTCTAGGTTTGGATAAAAAACACTCTTTCTAAAGCCCAAACTCATCAAGTATCCATCAATCTTCTCATACCACACAAGAGGTGCCTGTTTTAGTCCATACAGGGATTTCTTCAACCTGCATACATGAGACTCCTTCTCATGTGTCACAAATCCATATGGTTGCTTGATGTAAGATTCTTCCTCAATATCACCATTGAGAAAGGTTGTCTTTTACATCCATATGATGTAGTCTCCAACCCATGGATTCAACTAGAGAAATAATCGTATGGATGGAAGTCTATTGGGAAACATGAGAAAATGTCTCCTCATAATCTATTCCCTCCTCCGGAGATAATCTTCTAGCCACAAATATTGCTTTGTGTTTCTCGACACTTCCATCAGCTGCATGTTTGATCTTATAGATCCACTTGTAAGTTACTACAGACTTCCCTTTTGGTCTCAGAACAATATCCCACACATCATTCTTCATGATGGAGCGATGCTCTTCTGTCATGGCATATTTCCAAAACTAATGTCCTGTTGCTTCTCCATGACAAGAAGGTTCAGTATCAATGATGTGTCTCATAGATTAAACATAGCTCAAAAATATTTGTGGTGTCTTTCTCTCTCAGAATGTATCACGAGGAACTGCATGTCCCTCATCCTCCTACAGAGTTTGTCGAGCCCAAGCAGGCCTCTTATGGCCTACTGCAATGTCTCTAGGAACATCAATTGGATCTGTAATTATCTCCCTTTGAATTGTTGAAGGGGGAGAAGATATTGTCTCTTCATTCTTCTCAAATAGTTTGACTCCCTCTGATTCAAATGAATCCCTCTGAAGTTGGAAGGATAAACATATTCCTTTTTTCGGTGTTGCTAACCTAGAGACATCCCATGTCTTCTCAGGTCCTCTACTGTCTCTAAAGTGCTTTTTTTTGGCCTCCCATACTAGGATAATAACCAAGATGAACTCCTATAGGGATAACAATCCAAATGGCCTCATGTATTAGGATAGTAACCAACCAAGAAGAATTTGACTCTTGTACCAGGGATCATGGCCCTTCAATAATGAAATAAGAAATTTGGCCTCCTATACTAAGATAATAACCAGCCACAAAAAAAAAAATTGGACTCCCATACCAGGGATCATTCATGAGGGATCCCACACCAAGGACAATACACTTCATTATCAAAAGAAAGATACTACAGAGTAATGATGAAATCAATTAAGGAAAGTAGTACAAAACTTACCTTAATCTGCAATCATGCTCAATATTGCTTTTGATCCTCCTAAGAAAGATGAGATAGGGAATAAATTCTCGTCGTTCTTTCTTGAATTTATTGACTTATTTTGAGGTGGCTTATGTTTCTTTCCTTGCACATCACTAGATGCAAGTCTAGTCTCATAGTGACAAGGGATTGAAACCTTGCACATCACTAGTTGCAAGTCTAGTCTCCTTGTGACAAGGTCTTGAAACCTTGCACATCACTAGATGCAAGTCTAGTCTCCTTGATGTCCACTAGATCTTGCATAAGGTGCACACATATCCCACACTCAAAAGTCACACCAAAGATCACTCTTGAAACAAGTTTAAGAAATTTACCTCAAAACTTCTTCAAACTCAGAATTAGAAATTTGCTAGTATACTTCCTGTAGCAAAAATTGAAATTTGTACCCTAGATGGGTCTCTAGCTACTTCTCAATCTTCACTTGGTTATGTAGGAGATGATTCCAGAATTTTCCCTCATATTTTGTATGAGGTATGCCTCATTTACTCATACAATTAGGCTTGCATAAGATCTTAGATCTGCCTTTGATCACTTTGCAGATTTTCCACAAAAACGGCTTTGGAATTGTTTCAAAATTGTTTTAGGAAATACTTTAGAATTAGTCTCAGGACTGTCAAAGAACAAACCTCTAGTTTGACCTTAATCTATGCTACAGGACATGCCTTAGATCCACCCTTATAGCCTCATATCTCTTTAGTCTGTTGCCTCAGGAGTCACCTTTTTGTTGCCTCAGAAATCACTTTTTAGCTGCCTCAAAAATTACCTTAATGCTCTTAAATTTGCCTCTTAACCCACTCAGTCTTCGCCTCAGATATGTCAATCATTTTGGCCTCAAAACTGTTATAATTTTTCTGAAATATACCTCAGAAACTACCATAGAATACTGTCACAAATTCATCCTTTAATATGCCTCAGAACCTAACTCAGATCTCCCTCAAAACCAAACTGCAATTTGTTTAGGTTTCAATTTTAGTTCTATGGTAGGTCTGTTGTTTTAGGTCTTCATTTAGTTCTGTAGTTAGGGGTTCTTATGGCTGCGGCAACCCTGGAGGATCCTCTTCATACCGTGGTCTCCCTTAACCACTTTAAACAATGCACTAGCAAATTTTAAGCCCTTAATCAAGGCTTAGCCCAAACTAATAGACCTGTGTCCAACCTCAAAATTCACCAAAGAATTTATGTGAGGGTTCGGCCCTCTCCTTACACCAACTACAGGGTATGAAAACTTTTAGATGTACATGACCTACCTTCATTTATTGTGTAATAGGTCTTCTTCATGAACTGCTCTAATACCATGTTGAAATTTGATGATTAGGTCAAGCATGTATTTTATATCAAACTTAGCATTAACTAAACCATAACCATTTGAAACAATAATACAAGCTACAGTAAACCAAGATCACAAGAAGAATAACCATGCACAAGAACACAAGAAGTATCTTGGGGAAACCCTTCTCAATCAAGGGAAAAACCCAACAATCCTTTGCTTATATTTCCAAGAGAAGATCCTCCATCCACCACCAAACCCTAGCACACAAGAGGGTGCTTCTATGACTGAAAAAACTAGTGCCTAGAAAAGTGAGCACTTCAGTCCTCACAATTTCAGACCATGCGTTGAGTGTATGAGATATGATCCACAATGGGGATTTATCTGTTATTTATACAATACCTAGCTCAACAAATAGACAAGACACTTGGCACAATAGGGTCGACCTGAACAACTTAAAATATAATTAATCATTACACAATATTAATTATCTTTTACATGGTGGGGCCGACTTGTACCCTTTTACACAATCAGGGTTACATAGTAAATATTAATCTTTAGACAATATAACAAGGATCTCTCACATCCTTTAATGTTTAGCCACTAGGGACACATCCACCTGTGGTCATCCACAAAGACGTCACTCTCAAAATATTAAATAAATTGAGTCCACAGGAGTACCATCTGGAGAACCATCTTGAGTCGACTCAACTAAGTCCATAGGATTACAAGGCATGAGACCATCTCAACCCGACTCAACTCAATCTAGAGGAGTACAAGGAAGGAGACCATCTCAAGTCATCGAGAAACTCAGTCCATAGGAGTAGACAAGAGACCACATGTCATCACAACTCAGTACAGAGTCTGACGCACACCCATCACATGGGCACACCCAACACATGGGCTCTCTCACATATCGTCTCAACTTAGTCCAAATGAGAATGACCTATAGAATGTCACACGACGCTACAATCATCAACAATTGGTAGTGAGTAAAATACAATTAGAATTATAGGCATCTCTTATATATTTCTTTTGTCTTTACTTCAAAAAATTCCAAGGAAAAAGGAGAATATACTATATTGATAAAGATAACAACAAATATTGAGCATGGTAGGATTACCATGGTGATTTATTAATCCTCATGAACCAATCAACAAGTAAAACATTTCACAACTTTATCTTCATTTTTGCATGTATTTCAATTAAAAAAAGTAGTGACCCACCCAAGATGACCTCACATGGAATATAATGAATAATAAATGGTGTTTAGTGTGAGTTATTATGTTGACCAAAATCATTGCAAGTATCATGATAGAAACAAGTGGTGTCGTGTAAAAACTGCGGTGCCATGTAAAACCAATTTATCCATTTGTTGAAAAAGAAACCTAAAGGTAAGCATTCATTGAGACATATAAATAACCAAATATAACATCAAAGAAGTTTTGAAAAATAAATTTTAGAGTTGATCCTAAAAGAGGATAAAGACATGATTTAGGATGGTAATGTGATTATGGCTAGGTAAATTCATGGGATTGAATCTAAAGGGGTTTATAATAGAGTGGGGTTGTATAGAATATTAAAGTGCATGAAACATCAATCTATCACATATTGTCATATAGGTGGCTACCATAATATTCAGGTGAGTTATTTGGGTTACATTTAGGCTATGTAATATTCCTTTAAAAAATTGTTAGAATGAATATTTACCCAGATTATTATCAACTCCACTTTTTTAAAATTGTAGTTAAATTTGGAAATTGAATACCAACGTATCGGTAAAGCATAATTGAATCCATTTATTCTTACTTGCTTTTATTGTAGGCAAGGATACAATGTAGCAACGACAAGCAAAATAGAAGAAGAGACTATAATTTTTATTGTACATACCCTTTTAAATGTATTTCGAGGAAATATAATCATGTTTCACATAATAGGTATATATAAAAGGAAATGCCTAAAAACCTATAGTAAGGATTATGTGACTAATGCTAAAGATGTTCCATTTATAAAAATGATAGTACATTGATTTCAATGTCTTTTTTACAATGGATACGAACTTTGATTTCTGTGTTTGTACAATGGACTAAGTTGTTTGTTGCATTTGTCTTGGTATAGTGCATTGATTTTAATGTTTATGTATTGGATAAATTGATATGAGTGCATTGTTTTTATTGTTTCATGCATTAATTTCATTATATTGCATAGATTTTAGCATTCATAATAAGGTCAATAATTTATGTTGATTTCTACATTTCTCTTACTATAATGCATTGATTTTAGTATTTATAAAATGGATAAAATTGATTTTAGTGTTTGTACATAAGGTAAATTTTATTATTCTATTTTGTGCATTGATTTAATATATGTATATAGTGGATAAATATTGCATGAAAAATATTTTCTTGCTATTTTTTTTTTTTTTTGTTAATTTGTGTGAGACCTGTTGGCTACGCGGTTAACCTGTGGCTTGAGAAACCGCGACTCAGGGGCATCTAAGCCGTCAAAATCACCCGGGGATCGCACCCGGCTTAAGCCACACCAACCCTTAACATGGTTGGATTTTTTGTCCCCGCAGGTTTCGAACCGGTGACTTTAACATCACGGAGTGGCTTAACAACACACTCCGTCACCGACTGTCCTACACCTCGAGGACCATTTTCTCGCTATTTTGAAATGATTGATTAGATAGAATTGCAGAGAAATAATTATGCTCGAGAAATGAATTACGTAGTGAGGTAGAAAATAACTAATTAATTAAATGTTTCCAGATCATGATCATAGAAAAATAACTAAAGATAAATGCTCACATGAGCCCCAAATCACAAGCTAATAGAACTAGAATCATGAAGCAAAAGGTCAAATGAAATATAATTCTATGTTGATCTTGAGTCAAAACCCAAAGGCTAGGGTAGTCTCCTTGAATCCCAAGTACATTGATTGTATCATACCCAATACCCTCTATGGACTATTGAGGATATGGGGTACTTCATGAAACCATCAAATTAACACGAAATTCTTGCTTTCATACCACAATGTAATGTACAAAATTGCATAATTAATCTATAACCAACTTTTTTGCATATGATTTATGGATAATAACAATTTTTAATTTGAAATAGATATCACATAAACAAATATTCCACAACCCATGACCACATTCATCCATATCAACACATAAAACATATTTCTACTTATGCATCGAATAATATAAATTGGTAGATGGCAATTATAGTAGCATTCATATGCATTAACCAATAACATTAATATACAGTTCTTTTATATACATATAATTACATTATCTTCATGATTATGGCCCCTTATCGCATACTCATAAGGCGATTAACCTCAAACTAACATGAATGGAATTTAATATATAGGTTATCGGTAGAATTATGCCCTCTACAATACAATATATGGTTGTAGCATCTTCAAAATTCTACATTAATATAATTACTAGATAACCCATCATCCACTCCCTAGCCTAGTGTCAATTTACAAATTTGCATATTTAGGAAAAAGCACATAGATTATCATAGATTGTTGCAACAAAAACATTAAACATTATCACATTAGTAACAAATTTTATAACACTTATGTGTCATTAGCCACCCTTGGGAAAATATCTCTATGGGAGTGATTTTATAACTAGTTATAAACACTAACTCAAGTAGGTTTCACCCCCATGCCAAGCATTGAAACACCAAGGGAGGATTTACTATCTAAGGCTAAGGTTTCCTCACTTAGGATAATGAATTGTTTAAGCTAGTGATTTGACCTCTCAACCCAAGTTTACAACAACATCTACAACTAGGGAACTTACCTTTTATCGCATTAATTCTACAAAAATCTGACTTTCTATCCCCTCTTTCCCCATAATCCTTTCACAACATAATTAATGGGACCCCCTTCACTAATAAGCAATCCCTTAGGCTATCCCATTTTCATATAATGTTTTCATGCAAGCTAGCCATGAAAATCTCCAATGTTGAATTGTAGGAAATCTCAATTGTAGAAATTAGAAACACTCATAGCCATGGTTTTCCTCATACAAGTAAAATAATCAAGTTTATAGAAACAAAATACCTATAGGAATAATGGAATATCAATACTGAAAGATAACACACCAACATCATCTTAGTGTATGTGAATGGTCTCACAGTGTACCTGCATAGTAGCATTCTCCTCCATGGTTTAGCACACTAGAATCCCCACCTACGATTATCTCTCTCAACATATGCACATGGTCTCCCCAATTGGAAACCTCCTTTATGGTTACCCCCTCCCTTGAATGAGAATGAATTAACATTCCAAGGATTTCATGAATAAATGATTTGCATGGATACCATGTGCCCCTTTTGAAAATATTGGGAAATAAACATAAAGAAAATAATATAAAGGGATATGAAGGCATCAGAGCTAGACACTTGGTAATCTCAATAACATATTAATTTATTGAGCACCCCCTATTTCCCCTCTTGTCTTTTCATCTCCCCCATTATCCTCTTAGGGATATATAAACCTAAGTGCACCTTTTTATATTATTATTATTATTATTATTTTATATAATTCCAAAGTAATCAAATTAAACCACTGACCCAATTACCCAATACTTACAGTTTATTCTCATGCTCATAGAGGGTATTACATTCCTCCTGCCATAGGAATAACACCCTCCTCAATATTCTTCTTTCTAATATAGAACCATGTCTTCATTCTTCAACTACTTTTGTAATGACCGTCAAGAAAAATATGGTTGTTCTAGCCATTTTTATGCAATGTTTATTCCCTTCATAGGAAGTTTCAACTCAACAAAGTAATCATATTTATTTATAATATTTAATAAATGTGAAATTTTAATCCAGTACTTATATGTATGAATATTTATTTGCTTCACATTGTTTCCATGGGTAAGAGTTCATCTCACTATCCTTTCTAAAAAACCTTCCTTGATTTCAACAATCATGCCACATGAATTTCTCATAGAATATTCATTTATGTTTCCTCTTGCTTGACGAACTCTCCCTTCCAATGTCATTCATCTCCTTCTTTGCTAAACACTCCCTTGAGTGATCCATCTTGCCAAGTATTTCACATTCAATAAGAGTGCCAACCTATATATTATTACCCAATAATTCACTCAAAACCTCTATTCAATCGATAACTTATGAAAATCACGAAGTTCCAATGTCATCACAATGACCTTCTTCCTAGGCTTTCTAGCTTTACAATATTCATCATTTCCCCTTACTACGTAGAACCACCATCCACTTGTTTCATAACATAAACATACAAATATTATAATTCATCTCTCTCTTTCAATTGGCTTTTAAAATAGTTATCACATCAATCGTATTTCTAAAATATATAAGAAGTTCCACATAATACTTAGCTTCCACTTATGTAGGTTGTAGTTGTTGTTTTCATTAAAACTTTCTTTAAATTCCATATCCAAGACGTCTCTTTATGCAAATCTATTCTCCCAATGAATATTTATTGTAGTCCATCAAGACATGGGTACTTTTGCATACCATATTCTTACTACAACACCCACAAAAACTCTTGAAATGATCTCAAAACTCGTGAATTTATTAACAACTCCATCATTTAGTTGTAATCATATTATTTTCAATGGTACATAACATAAGGATGTATTCACACAATGAATTCAAATAATGCATTCAAGTAGATATCCCAACATATGTGTGTGCATAACCAAAACTTTCACACTTATTCAATTTACTCATGCACATCTTCTCAATGCACCCTTGCATTGATTCAAGAATACATTATTCCTATGTCATGTATTCCACCATGATGAGTTTGAAGGTATAGCCAATTATTCAACACATCATTTGACTACATCCCCAATATTTTCTCGACCATATGAACACCTTCATCCTTATCCCAACTCAACACTAGGTATATACCATTTCTCTAATAAACAATTCCTTAGGCATACTAGAATGCATTTCTTTTCTATGCTCTGCAATCCCTTAGGAAACCATTTTTCTCTAAAGGTGCTCTCGGTGTTGGAAAGAAGGTTATAGTACAAGACACCAATACAAGTAGGGATATGATTGGAGACTTGTATTGTGTTATATCCTTTTCATATCCAATAACATTATGGACAAATATATGGTTATCTCTACAAGCATTAACTTCTATAACATAATTATAACTCATGACCTACCTTGGTTACTAGCTCATAACCAACACAAATTGAGATGTCATTTTATCTCATATGAATTC
>JZKD02S0088228.1:84012-98742 GCA_000966675.3 Picea glauca | reverse complement strand
CAGAATGTTTGGGTGGATGTGGCCGAAAGGAAGAAAAGGAGCTGCAGTAGCAGATGAATAGATTTCCATTTCGGTGTATTATGTACTTTATTTAAAAAGGTTTAGAATCTTATTTTCTAGCAAAGCTAAGGAAGTATAGTTTTAAGTCCTGTTAGGATTTTTCAACACTTTGGGTTGCTTTAGAGTTGTCAAGACCTGTAAGGTTGGGTTGCTGTAGAGTTTTCAAAACCTCATGTGTGGAGGAGTTATGTTTACTGAACTTTAACTTGTTTGAATTGAATTATCTAAACATTTAGATTTTTATTGAATTGGAGTTTTAAACATAGATAATCTAAGTTTGGTGTTTTAATTTTAGATAATATATTCATTGAGTTTATTAAATTTATTGAAGTGATATAAGTACATGTGAAGTGTATTTATTTTTTCATAAGATTTATTTTAATGATCTCATAATAAAAAATTTATTTTAGGATTATTCTTATTTCTAATATATTTTATTTTAGGATTTTTCTTCTCTGTATATTTTATGGTTGTGCATACCATTTCCTGATAGACTAGTAGATGGTTGTGGTAGTACTTCTTGGTAGACCATCCATGAATGAAGCTCTATCGTTGTCTTTTCTCTCCCCCATGTTGTGATCTCTTTAACAATAACCTAGACCATTGATTCAATCTTAGGTGCCATGAAGCTAGGAACCCATATTGAATGCAAATTTGAGTTGTGAAGTGGATTATTCAACTTTTTCAAATGAGTCTAGTTTTAGCCATTTTTAAAGTACTAATTACATTGTAATTGTTTTGATTGTAAATTCATGCTCATGGTGATTATATGTTTTGATTGCAAATTCTTGGACATGGTAACTATATACATTAAAGGTTTGGTCCCAACTATTTGTAAATTCAATCATCATTGTGTCAAAAATTATTATGAATCACTCATTGATCTCTTTATTTGTTATTAAATTTTTTGTTTATTAGTAATTTCAATAATGGATTTAATTTTCCCTTTTCCTTTAATATATCTCAATTCATCAACACTCGTTTTAGAAAATATTTAGTAAATGCTCATATATTTAGTTTGAAATTAATAATTATGTGAGAAATAGAGATTTGAAAAGACACACACACATACACATATATATAAGAAAATTTGTAATTACAAAATCTACACAGAATATACTAAATCACAATGAATATTACTAAAATAGAATACAACTAAAGTTTAATGAATATGGTTACATTATCAAATTTATCATCTAATAGAGTCAAAGAGTTAAAAAAATAGTAACAATATGATAAGTGGATGATTACTTTTTAAGCACAATTTTTTTTCACTGTATAGTAATATGTTAACCTTTGTAACTATTACCTTTATTAATGATGTTTGATGATTTTTTCTTAGGTGGCATAAGAAAAAAGTTTATGCTCATGAATTTTAAAGTTGTTGGCACTTAAAATTCATTGATTTTATCTTTCTTTTACATAATTATTATATTTTTCATAAATAATTTAGCATACAACATTCTAATTTCAGAGGTTAATATTAAGCTTAGACCTATATAAACATATTTTTTATTTATCACATTTCCTTTCAATTTTATTGACTATTTATTTTATAGAATAAATAATAATTGGTTGACAATTTATTTAAGAGATATTTGTTTCCTTATATTATAACAAAAGGATGTCATTATTTGTTGGTTTTAGTATAATTTTTATTGCTATTATGGATATATTTTAATTAATTTTGATAAGTAATATCACACTATTTGTTGGTTTTAGTATAATTTGTATTTATATTATGAATATATTTTAAGTAATGTCACACTACTTCATTTGCAATACTAGTTTTAGAAACATAAGATAATGCAATTTTGGTATTGGTATAAACATATTCAAGATGTTGATATGCAATGTTGTAATTTAAATTTATGCATGAATTCAAATCAATGCACCAACATTTATTTATTTTTTGTAAATTTTACTATAAATTCTATACTAACATAGAAGAATCAAAATGCAAACATTTTTTAGAATGCAAAATTTAAGGAAAAATTTATACCTTAAAAAATTCAATATTTTTTAGACTTAATAAATTTAGAGTTAAGATAGATCTAAATTAATTCCACTAAAATATATAATTTCCTTAAATTTTGATTTTTGAAATTTATTAATTATCATGTCACACATTTAAACATAAATAAATTTATCAATCCTATCTTTAAAATTTATATATGCAATATGGAAATCATCAAATGCACTCGTACATTATCCTTTGTTTAGTAATCTTCAAGTCGGTCTATTTCTATGTTTCTTGGATTATCTTTTTTAGTAAGACTTTGAAATCGTGCATGGATATAATCTAAACTTCTATATTGGATTATCCTTCTTAGTGAGAGTTTGAACTCGTGCATAGATACAATCTAAACTTCTATATTGATGTTTCTCTATTCTTGCCATTCATCAACTATCATTTGTTGCCATGCCTTTTTCTTGTTTATTTGTATGTTTCTTTAATATTTCTTTTGTAGATCAACGAGGTTTTAATTTTTTCTTTTTATGTCTCCTAACATGTTTTATGTTTTAGTGTGTCTTCTTTCATCTTCAACATTTACCTTATTTATTTCTTAGTTATAAGATGTTAAGATATTGTAAATGTTTTAGTGTGTCTTTTTTCATTTTCAACATTTACATTATTTATTTCTTAATTATAAGATGTTATGATATTGTAAATTATTGTATCACTATTATAATTAAAAATTTATTATAGATAAATAACATTAAAAACATAGAGAAATCAATCTACTAATCATTTAATTCATTATTATAATTAAAAATGCAAATTTAACTATAAAATTTTACAAATTAATAAATAAATTCTTTTTAATAATTTTTCTATAAACATTTTTTTTATAATAATTTTAAACATTTTTTTATAATATTTTTTTCCGATAATAATAATAATTAAATTCTAAAAACATTTAGACTTCTCCACATTAAATTTATTTTTATTCTTAATTAGGTTTGGAATCGATGCTTTATTAATATGTAGTGGAAAGTTGCAATTATTTTTAAATAATAAAATTTATACATTTGCAAATGCCGCATTAAATATCCATCATATAATATATATTTCAAGACATAACACATCTGGTGTTGTCATTATAATAAAAAAAATAATGCAAATGATATAGTATTATTTAGATAGTAAAATGCTTTAAATAATATATAATAAATTAAAAATATGTAATGTAATAATTAAACTAATCTTCTTTATTGTATTGTTTTATTTATTTTAGAAAATGTAAATCCTATAGTATTACTTAGATATAGTAAAATGTTTTATATAATATATTGTAAATTAAAAATATGTAATGTAATAATTAAAGTAATTTTTTTATTGTTTTATTGTTTTATAAAAAAATTGAGATAGTGTTATGGATTAATTTTGGAATAAATTAGAAGAGTTGAAAGTTTCTTCTGTGTTGAATGTTATTATAGAATTTTATTATAGTAAGGTTATATGAAATTAAGTATAATATATGAGTCAAGAAAGGAGGTCCCTTGTTTCCTACTTTCTTTGGTATATACATTGATAAGTTAGAATATTGTTTGGAAGATGTTGGTTGTATTGGTCCGGCTTTTGTATAGTCACTATCCTTCTTCTTTATGTCAATGAAATTTTTCTTATGGAAGGGAATATCTATGACCTTCATTAAGAAACTAAGAATCCTCAAGGACTTTTGTTTTAGTATGGGTATGATTATGAATATTAGAAAAAAGAAGGTTATGATAATTAAAACCCAAAATATCACCTATGATACTTTCCTATATGACAAAAATAGCTCGGAGGAAGTTTATTCATACAAATATATTGGAATAGACATTCATCAAAAGGTCAATTGAAACTACAACATTGAGAAAATGATAAATTGAGGGCATAAATCTTATTATGGGCTTGAAAAAAAGTGTAAGCTAGCATCCCTTTGGCTATGGGATAAGAAAAATGCCATCTTTGATACTCTCATCATTGTTATCATCCTATATGGATGTGAAGTTTGGGGATGCAGTATCTCAAGCGAATCCTAGAGAAAGATAGAGAAGATCAAAAATAATTTTATCATTGACAATTTCAAAATTAAAGGCAATACGCACTATCATGTATCCTCCTTATACAAGTGATTATTTCCCCCATTGAGACCACAACCATGATTAGGTAGTTAATGTACAAGAACAAGATGAAAAATATAGACAACAAAGTGGCTCCCCAAAATTGCTTCAAACTCCATCCAAAACCACCAATGAATAAAGTGAGCATGGAATAAAGATGCTAAGTCTATCAACATTATAAATATTATTACATTTAAATTTAAGGAGAATTTGTGGTGTGATAAATAATTAAAGAAGAAAAGAAAATTAAGATACTACAAGGAGTCGTGGTCAACCCTAACCTACAAGATCAAAAGTATCTCTAGGTTTTGGATGGTGCAAAGAAGAAAAAAAACATTACTAAAATTCAAACCAACTCCCATGAGCTGCATAGAGAAACTCTCAAAACACCATGGGGATGAAAGAATATATGATCTTTGTGATAATAGGAGGGTTGAAGATGAAAATCACTTTCTCTTAGAGTGCCCTGCATATACCCAAATTAGATCACAATTTCAAAATATTTATCACAATACCTACATTCCTAACATCCTAAGTCATCACAATACCAACCTTCCTAACCTCCTAAGTCATCAAAATTGTGGTGATCTTGGAAAACTTCTCTTAAATATTTTAGAATACAAAAATAAAATTATAAAAGATCTAAGTAATTTGTTATCTTTATTAAATGTAGTAAACCAATTTGAAAGCTTTTAGAATACAAAAACAAAATTCTAAAAAGATCTAATTAATTTGTTATCTTTCTTAAATGCTATATTGATTAAGAGTTTAAATTGAGTAGTACAAATCATTCCACTTGATCACTCAAGCTAAACCCAATTAACAATATTATATTGTATTTATCTAAATATTAAAATAAAGAATTTCAAATTTCAAATTATTTAATGTAAATTAGAATTTAATAATATTCTTTTATATTAATATTAATATAATTAATTTAAAATCCAAAAATATTAAATTTAAATTAAAAATACCACTAAAATTTGATAATATTATCAAAAATACCAAGGAAAATTTATAATATCATTTTATATTTACATAAATGTTAATATAATTTTGTGGACGGATTCTATGAACACAAATTGTATTTTTCTTCACATATTTTGTTTAACTTAGATGTGCACGGGTATTATAACACCTCACCATATTGTGCTATAAAGAACTTCTATAAAATGAAGAATAAATGTATTATTCATATACATGGATGTCTTAAGTTTAATGACTAAAACAGCCTTTAAGTTACAAATTACAAAGTAATTATAGAATTTAGTAGCGTTTATAGCGTCATTGTGAGAATGTCTATCCCTTTAATTTCACGTGTACTGTATTCAATAATTTAGAACAATTTTTCTCTTATTTTTCATAAAAAAAAAAAAAAAATTAATTAATTAACAAAAACTGGAGGGTTTATTTTGATCTCTCACATACATAAGTTGTTGAGCTTAGTTGTCAAGTAAGGCTCACCTAAACTTTGGACTTAAAGCCTAGTTGTACCTATTTTTAAAAGTGAGGATAAAAGCAATCCCTCTAATTATATGATCATTATGATTAACTTCATTTTAGTCAAGCTATATGAAATTATTTTGGAAAAGAAGATAAACATATGGCTAGAAATCCACGTGAAAAGAGCTAAAGGTCATATTTGTTTTAGAGATTATCGTTCAACTGTGGACCATCTTATCACACTTAGGATCATTATAGAGGAGTCTCACAATAATAAAAACCAATCTCTTTTATTGTTTCATTGATTTTAGGAAAGATTTTGACATTGCTCTTAGGACCAACCTTTGGAATAGATTAGAAGAGCTAAAGGTTCCCTCCGAGTTGAAAGTTGTTGCGGTAAGTTTGTATGAGAACATTGTTTCAATATTTAGGAGCATTGTTGATTGTTCAAAACAAATTAACTGCAATGTAGGAGTCAAGAAAGGTTATCCCCTATCCCCTACCCTTTTTGGCATTTACATTGACAAGTTAGAAGTTTGGAAGGTGTAGGTTGTGTCAGACCAACTCTTGCTAGTACAGTCATCGTCCTTCTTCATTTTTCTTATGGCAAGGAATCACTATGACCTTAATAAGAAGCTTAGAATCCTCAAGGATTTTTTCTCTAGTAAAGGTATGACTATGAACACTAACAAAATCAAGGTTATGATCATGATATCCAACAAGATCACCTATGATACTTTTGTATATGAAAACAACATCTTGGAGGAAGTTTCTTCCTACAAGTATCTTGGAATATGTATTCATCACAAGATCAATTGGAACGATGACATTGAGAAAATGATAAATGGAGAGTGGGAAGCTTATTATGGGTTTGAAAATAATTGTAAATTAGTAGAACTTTGGCTATGAGATAAGAAAAAGATCATCTTTGAGACTCTTGTCACTCATGTTATCTTATATGGATGTGAATTTTGGGGATGTAGTATCTCTAGATAATCCTAGAGAAAGATAGAGCATATCCAAAATAATTTTATAACTTATAATCTCAAAATTAAAGGAAATACACCATATCTTGTCCTCCTCATACAAGTGAGACTTTCCCCCCTTGATATCACAACTATGATTAGGTACTTAATGTACAAGAACGAGATAAATAATGTGGATGACAAGAGGCTCCCTAAAATTGCTTCAAAATCTAGAAAAAATCAATATCAACTAGAGTAGGTATGGCATAATGATGCAAAGTCTTAGGTAAATCATTGAGGAATAAAAGAATAAGTTATTCTACAAAATATCAATGATATTAAAAATATTTTACAAGCTAAATTTAAGGAAAATATACGATGCATTAAATAATTAGAGGATAGAAAATTAAGATATAATAAAGAGGCGGTTAACCCTAATCTTGAAGATCAAAAGTATCTCTCTTTTTGGCTAGTGTAAATAAGAGAATCAATATTGTTAAAACAAGAACTAGTTTTCATGAGATGCATAGTAAAACTGGATGTTGGGAATCCCCAAAACACCATGGTAGGAAAGAATATGTCATCTTTGTGACACCAAGACAGTTGAATATGAAAAACACTTTCTCCTAGAGTTCCCCGCATATACCCACATTAAATCTCAATTCAAAATATTTGTCATAATATTGACATTCCTAACCTTCTAAGACATCAAAATTTTAGTGATCTTGGAATGCTTCTCTTAATGCTTTTCAAACATCAAAATAACAGTTTAAAGAAATCCAAGTAATATCACACTTTCTTAAGGTCTGATAGACCAATTTTGGTCTCAGTGGATGTTAACCACCACCGCCATCATCATTATATATATATAATTATAATTTTTTTAAGCTATATAATACAAGTATTATTATGTCACACAAAAGTGAACAAGCATCACTTTTTATGTCCTACTACCTGGGAAATTAGGACAACAACATTATCGAAATATCATTTGGGAAACCAGGACCACAAAAGTACTAGGAGATCACTATTTTTGTTTTACAAAAATTCTATTTTTTTTTTCTAAAATATCTAAAAGAAAGAACTTATGTTTACCTATTCTACTAATGTTACAAAAAAAAACATAAAACAAGTGATTTGAACCTAATATGCAAAGTGGTTTGAGCCTAAGATGCATGTTCCTTCTTCTACCAAAAGCATTCGTTCCCCTGATCACCTAGTTCCTCATCCAATAGGATGGGGTTTGAAGTGTAAATGTGGATGAACCTGCACAAATAAGATCTAGCTAGCAATAATACATACATAATTTGCAGATAAAAGAGAAAAGATGGAAATGAGAGAGTGAGAATCAAATAATTTTCATTAACCAAATGAATGAATGATAATTTTACACATAATTTACTTTGTATAACTCAACTAATGCGCACTAGAGGAGAAACCAATACACCATAGTGGTGGTCTAGAGTGATCTAGACACACACCGATAGTTACGAGAGTAAATGAACACCTAGTCTGAGTTAACTAGTCTCCCAGTCTTCAGTTAACTAACTGAAACAAAGTAAAGTGAGGAGGAGATCAGGGAATCATGAGTAATGTGCTAGTATGGTGACAATCCCAATGACAATGTACATTAATAGGTGATGATACCAATGTTCCATGGTGATGAAACCAAAGTGGCATTAAGACTCCACTCAACTGATCAAACTGAAGTGTGAACTGAAGAGAATATTCTCCTAGAATGTAGGAAAAGGCATATTCTCCCTAAAATATAGGAGACTAAATAATGACTAATAAACATAGGGAAAACCTTAGGAAAAAGAAATCCTAGGTGTGTGTGAAGTATTTCCAACATCCCCCCAAACATCACTATGGTGAAAATAAAGAATAGGTCCCGACAACGAGGCCATGTTAGGTACCCAAAAACAAAATATAAATTAAAATAAATGAGGAAAGAGGGAAAACATTATGGGAAAAACCCCCCATCAAAGTACAATGTAGGTAAAAAGAAGAACTGACAGTTTCTAGGAAACTGTGACCTTCACTACAAGACGATTGCGCAGAGAATGAAACTTTTTCTTAGTGAACGTCTTAGTGAAGATGTTTGCACTATGTTTTGATGAAGGACATAACTGTAGGTCGATGATCCCCTCATGTACTAAGTATCTGATGTAGTGCATGTGGATCTTGATGTTCTTCATTTGTTGCCTCTGAATTGGATCTATGTAGAACTTCAGAGTGCTCTGGTTGTCACACCATATGATGAACGACCGATGAAACTGAATGCCTGGAACTCAGTGAGAAAATGTTGTAGCCACATAACCTGAATGGTTATGTTAACTACCCCTCTATACTCTTCCTCAGTTGAAGATAGAGAAATAACATCCTTCTTCTTTCTCGATGAACATATGGGTATGGAACCAAGACTAAGTTAGTAACCAGATGTGGACTTGCAATCAATGTTATCGCCAGCCTAGTCAGAATCAATCAACCCGATGAGGTCCAATGTAGAGTCTACTGCATAGTGAATCCCAAAGGTGATGGTGTCTTGTATGTATCGAAGGATACACTTTGCAACCTTCCAATGTATCTCATGCGGCTCTTTCATGAACCTAGAGACTGCTTCAACTGCATAGGAGAGGTCTAGTATGGAGTGTGTGAGATACAACAAGCTCTCCACTAGCTGTCTATACTGTGTTTTTTCCACCACTGGAGTGTCATCTCCATCCTAAAGTATGACTCCTGATAGGAAGGGAGTTGGGGCAGACTTGCAGTCTGTCATGTGAAATATCTCGAGGAGATCTTGTGCATACTTGGCTTGAGACAGTTTGATTCCTGATGCATCTTCAATGATCTCGAGTCCAAGGAAAAAATGTAGTGGACCGATTTCTGTCATCAAGAAAATGTTATGCATAATCCTCTTGACTGCAGCAATCGCTGAAGTCAAGCAACTAGTGATAAAAAAATCATCAACATAACGAACTAGGAGTAGAAGTGAATCAGTCGTCATGAGAATGTAAACATTTAGGTCTGACTTACAATGTACAAAGTTATGTGACAATAGGTAGGATTTCATCTTGACATACCATTCCCTCAGGGCCTGCTACAGGCTGTAAAGAGACCTCTTCAATCGAAAAACCAAAGATGAATCCTACATGAAGCCTTGGGGTTTCTCCATGTAGATCTCCTCGGAGAGATCTCCATGAAGAAATGTATTCTTCATGTCCATATGATGGAATTCCCATCCCTTGGTTTCTGCAATGGCAAGTGCCAAACGTATTGAATCCATCTTCGCTACTGGAGTGAAGGTATCATCATAGTCAATGTCGTGCACCTGTTGAAAGCCTTTGGCAACTAGCCTGGATTTGTATCTATTAACATGTCCATCTGTTTTGTTCTTGGTCCTGTAGACCCATCTACACGTGATAAGTTTATTTCCTATAGGAAGGTGAACCAGATCCCAAGTCTGGTTCTTGAGGAGGGATTTGTACTCCTCCTTCATGGTGGATTCCCAAAAGGGATTCCCGACAGCCTCGCCATAGGACAATGGATCTGACTATTGAAACACGAAAAGATTCTTGGGTGGCATCAGTTTAGTGGGAGTGAGTGCAATAGGAGGCTCCTCAAAATAATATCAAGTCCTCCTAGTATAAGCTAGATCCCAAACAAGATCTCATGCATCCTGAAGAGTAGTCTTGGCCCACTTGGGCCTTGGCTTTGGCTCTGCATTTTCATTTGCACGCACTGACTCTACATCTGATTTTACTAACTCTGTATTTGAATCATATGAATCCTATGAATAAAAACCCTCATTTGAAGAAGAGTCGGCATGTGCATGCTCATCATCTCTAATAGGTGGAAGAACAAAAGTATTTGCATGGGGATGTTGAGGTACATGCGAGATACTTTCCTCAAATTGGACACTACGCTAAATGGTGAGTCAGTCCAAGGAGAGATCAATGAGTCTGTATCCCTTCACATCGTCGAGGTATCCAACAAAGATACACTTTGTACTCTATGGATCAAGTGCCTTCCTCTTCTTAGAGGGAATCCTGGCCCATGCACGAGAACCAAATATATGGAAGTGGGTCACTTCCGGTTTGAGGCCACTCCAAGCCTCGAAAGCGTTTTTATCCTTGAAAAAACTATGGGGAGATCTGTTTTGGATGTAAGTTGCACAATTGAGTGTGTTAGCCCATAATATATGTGGAAGTGACTTTGCATGCAACATGCACAATGCGATCTCTTTCAGGGATCTATTTTTTCTCTCAGTCACTCCATTTTGATGCGGAGTATAAGGAACCATGTGCTACAACTAAATCCTAGCCTCAAGAAAAATATTATGTATCTAATGGTTGACATACTCCCCCCCACTATCTATTCGAAGAAATTTAATCTTCTTTCCTCACTGTGTCTCAACAAGGGCTTTGAAATATTTTAGGTGTTGAAAGACCTTTGAGTTTTTCCTGAGAGAGAATGTCCATGTGAAGCATCATAAATCATAAAAAAAAATGAGCATGTACCTTTCTTTACTAATTTATGGATGCAAAAAAGGGCCCATGAGGTCACTATGGATCAAATCCAAAAGAAAGGAGACCTTATGAGTCTTTCCT
This sequence comes from Picea glauca, assembly GCA_000966675.3. NCBI lineage: Eukaryota > Viridiplantae > Streptophyta > Pinopsida > Pinales > Pinaceae > Picea > Picea glauca. The sequence goes on along the minus strand of JZKD02S0088228.1, from coordinate 87,554 downwards.
TTGTCAAATTTCTCTTAAGGGTGTTTTCCAAGAACACATCCCTCACAAATTCCTTTTGAGAAGTGGATGTCTACTAGTCCATCAACCATGATCTTCTTTCTAAGTTGTTTCATATATCTGAAATTTAAATGCTCGAACTTTTCATGCCATATCCTACTGCTTTCATTACCATGGGTAAGCAGTAATGGAGAATCAGGTACAATAAATTTAGAGAATGTGTAGAGTCTGTATTGATGATTTACCTCACGAGTAGAAACTTTGGAATTGGTTTGCATGTCATAGATATCCATGGCATCAGGAGTGAATATTACTCTCTTTCAAGTGACATATTTTTTCATTTGATACATGGAGAGAAGATTGATGGAAAGCTTGAGAACGTGTAGCACATTCTCGAAGCTTTCATTTGCGAGTTCAATTCTCCCTTTTCCAATGACCTCGAACTGAGAGTTGTTCCCCATAAAAATAGGAGGACCTTTGCATGTGCCCAATGAAGAGTAGACTTCTTTTGTGGCTACCATGTGGTGGGATGCTCATGAATCTATAATCCAATCATTGGGAGACAAGTTGATAGCAATCAAATCATGGCTAGAATTACCTTTATTGGGATTTTGATATTTTGGATTCTTCTTCTTGGCACCCTCATGGATGTGATCTCAAAGGTTTTTTCTGTTTAAGTATTTGGGTCATTTGATCTAAGTACATTTATCCCATTTTCTTCCCTTTCCACCTTTGGATCCAGATTTGCATGTGCCTTCCTTTGTCTTGGTTTTTAGATTTCTGATTTTGGTGACTGTTACCATCTTTCATAGCAAGTGCATGTGCCTTTGGGCCTTTTATTTTTCCCATGTTGATGAGCTTGTTCTGCTCTTGCGTCAGAGACTCAATAAATAACTCAAGAGAAGGATTTTTCTAGGTAGCTCTAGAGGTGAGTCTAACTGAATGAAATGTGGATACAAACACTAAGTATTCCAGACCAAGTTTAGAGAGAATGGTAAGAACCATTTTTTTCACCTCCTTATATTTATCAACCCCGCAAGACCTAAGTTGCGACAACAAATCCTTATATTTGGTAAAGAAATCTTGGAGATTGTCGAAGTTTTTTGGATCCAAAGTGAGCAATTCCACCTCAAGTATATGTCCCATCACCTCGTCTTGTTTAACAAAAATTCCTTCCATGGTGGTCCAGACTTCATTGGGGGTTTTACAGGAGGATATGTGAAAGAGGAGCTCATGAGAAATGAGACTGCAAATAGTTCCAAATGCTTCATCCATCTGATTCAGATACTTAAATCTTTCTATGGATGATGTTGGTTCAATCTCTATGTCCATGGTTAACCTGTATAATCCTCTTCTTTGAAGATGCATTATCATCTTGTCCTTCCATGCAAATAAATTGTATAGTGTAAGAGTGAATTCTTTTGGAAATTCCATTTTTTCCCGCTGTCTTCAATCTTCGGTACCTGGAAAAAGAATCATGTGTTTCTTTTTCCTAGAAATCCATCAGCTCTGATACCATGTGAATGTGGATGAACCTGCACAGAAAATATCTAGCTAGCAATGATACATACACATTTTTTAGAGAAAAAAGAAAATATGGAAACGAGAGAGTGAGAATCAAAGAATATGCATTAACCAAATGAATGAATGTTAATTTACACATGATATAATCTATATAACTCAAATAATGCAGAGTGAAGGAGAATACAATGCACCATAATGGTGTTCTAGAGTGATATGGACAAACACTGAAAGTTATGGGAGTAAACTACCACCTAATCTGAGTTAACTAGTCTCTTAGTCTTCAGTTGACTGACTGAAATAGAGTGAAGTGAGAAGGAGATCACAAAATCATGAGTAATTCAATAGTTTGTTGGCAATCCCAAGGACAATCCACATTATTAGGTGATGATCCCAAAGTTTCATGGTGATGAAACCAATGTGGCATTAAGACTCCACTCAACTGATCAAACTGAAGTCTAAACTGAAGAGAATATTCTCCTAGAATGTAGGAAAATGAATATTCTCCCTAAACTATAAGAGACTGAATAATGACTAATAAACATAGGGAAAACCTTAGGAAAAAAATCCTAGGTGTGTGTGAAGTATCCCCAAAATGAAGGAGTGCCGACAGATGCTAAGAACTGGTCTATGTTCTCCACAGGGATTTTTTTGGTGTCTGCATAGTTGTTGATAGTGATATCAATTTTGAAAACTTCCCTTGCATTTTTGCATCAAATTTTTGTTCCATTATGCTAAAATTTTGCAAGATAGGTTGTTGTTGGTTTCCTTTCTCTTCAATAGCCTATGTTATTATTTCCTTGTTCATCCAATAAAGCTCAATAAGTTTGAACATTTTTGTCCCTCTAGTTCTCGAGTAGCCTAAATTTAGGACCCATTCTTTAAACTAAACCTATAACTATTCCTTGGACATATTTTGGGTGTCCACACAAATATGGTGGATAAAAAAGTGGCAACGAGGTGAGAATGAATGCGCTCATGCAAGAATGTACATGTGTTCCTGATATTACTAGCTTGGAAAACCTTAAACTGCCATTGAGGATGCAAATTGACTCCTTGTTTGGAATGAAGACGCATTCTCAAGAGTGTGCATGGATTCTCAAGAGTGTGCACGTGTTATCAAGATAGTGCACACATTCTCAAGAGTGTGCATGAATTCTCAAAAGTTCACGCACATTCTCAATAATGTGCATGCATTATCAAGAATGCACATGTTGTCTAGGAATGCATGCATGTTCCTATGTAAGCCAATTAAAAAGGATCATGATTGGTTTATTTCCCTAACAGATTGACCATGTTCTTTGTTTGAAGAGTGATTGATAGAATTGAATCCATGGGATTTGTTGATGTGGTGTCCACACTCTCCTTATGTCATCTCTGGTTGATTCCAAGTATGTATTTGCTTGCAATTTCATGCTTTCTTAAATTTGTAAACTATTTAAATGTTTAAAAAATGAATCTAATTTATATAAATTACATTAATAAATTGAAAAAAAAATAATTAACATGGAACTTGGAGAAAACCAAAACCCAACATCACCACAGGAAGGCACACCAAACCCCAACCCACAACCAAAAACTCTAAACATGGAAATCAATGAAAGATTGAGGTCTCTTAGATATCTTATTCAAGACTTATAGATAATTAGAGAGCCCTCACAATTTTCATTAGGTAGTTTTATTGACACCATTGTATCATCCATTGCAAGTTACCAAGGACAATTAAGTAATATTTCTTATTACAAGAATATGATGTTTGAATATTATAGTATGTTATGACCTAAGGGGGGTATATATATGGTTAAATATATATGATATGACCCAAATGAGGGGAATACATGGGGATAAATGTACATGTAATTTATAAATATATATGTAATAGAGTCAACCTAATAGTAAAGGGGCCTCATGTGTAGGTGTGAATAGATATATATGCAGATCATGTATTCATTATTGAGGACATGTGAATTGTGATGTATGAATGTATTTTGTTATTTGGAGGAGGTTCTCCTATTGTTTAAGGA
>JZKD02S0088228.1:14656-40051 GCA_000966675.3 Picea glauca | reverse complement strand
CACACACACACACACACACACACACACACACACACACACATATCTCAGATGCAACAGACTGAATAATCTCCTCTTGGTTTCTAGAATAATTTATTGGAGTCGTATGATCTTGGAGAAAAACTCCCTCGATTTGAAGGAGCAACAACAAAGTCAACATTGACTATTTTGTTGCTCCATTGGATATAGAGAGGTTTTCTTCAAGAATAAACGACTCCAATAATTTTTTCTCTACTGAATAGGGCCAACCACGTGAAGTTGGAAGCTCCTATGGCCCCTCCCCCCCTCACATGACTCTCAATTCCCCAATACCCAAGCTATATTCTACTAAAAAATATGCATTAAAAATATTCAATATTGATAAAAAGTGATTGTAAAGCTAAAAATGAGGTTTATCATTCAAAGGCATATGTCATAAAAAACAGTTTTTATAAATGAGATTTATCATTCAAAATATGTTACAAATATACTAGCTATATAATGTACATCTATCTGTCTTATAAAATTATTATACATCATCAATTTATTTTAGTCTTCTTTTGTGTTTTCCAGTTCTAAAGTAAGTCATCCATCTCCATGTCTTCATATACTGGGTGCTCTTTAGTAGATGATGTTTCTTCAGTCCTTTCATGTTGAGCATGCCTAGTATCGTACTCACGATGTGGAGGCTGCTATGAGGGGCCATCACCTACAAAAACACAAAATATTAAATTTATATGGCCAATTTTTAAATATCATTGAAGTAGTTCATTAATATTAAAAAAACCTCAGCAATGTAATTATTTACCTAGTCCACTAGTCAGCACCGTTGTAATGGATTCCCTATTCTCCTTATCTTCAGGTCAAGGAGGATCAAATACGACATTCCCTGCCATTGAAACGACAAAATTTATAAGGACAAAACCATAAATGTATAAGTAATAAAAATTAGAAGTATAAAATTTATAAGTACAAAATTATTAAGTATATGATTAATATACAACCATTTTACCGTCATGGGCCTCAGTCACTGGAACATCTTAGGGTTTCACCCCACTAGGATGGGGCTATTGGGGAGCACCATGGGAACTATCAATATCAGTTGTACAATACTAATGGTTTTGTTGATAGTGTTTCTCCCATGATTAAAACAAAGTAAGACATTAAAGTTATGGACGATATCAAAAATTTATGTATTTTATAAGTAATGAAAGGTTAATGTGGACTGATTTTTATTTACCTTATCCCAAAAACTGGATCTTGGGGTCTGCCCCATGCTTTTCCTATGATCAAACACGACTTTATAGCCATACTTGTAACAAAGTTGGAGGTCTTGCTCCATGGTTTCAGTTCTGAAGTCGTCTCCCTGCATTGCATAGTAGCATGTTTTCTTAATGTTTTTGGTTGTAATTACGTGAAAGTTGTAAGTCGATACAAATAATATTCTTAATATGTTTGGGTACTTACTATTTGTGACTATAACCTCGAGTAGCCGACCTGGACTAGCTTGTGTTGGCCATGCTTAGAAATCCTTGCTTTAGTTTCCTTCGAAGTGTCAGGAAACCTATCATCAAAATTTTCAAGTATGTTATATACCACACTTTTATTTATATCTAAAGAATATTAAAGGTATTGAAATCAAAATATTGTAATTTACCTTGTGGTACCAGTTATTTTTTCTCCTAATTTTTTAAATATATTTTCTTTTGCATCATCAATGATCATCTTCCAATCCCTCTCTGGAATCGACGGAGGATGCTCATACCTAGGGTTTCCTACTAAGCTTCATCTATAAACATCCCACGTATATTTTAAATATTCACCCACTACAGAGGTAACCACTTTTTTATTGAACATGTCTACTCCAAAGAGGCCTTCGAGATAATCCATAAGTTTTTTTTTAAGGTTGGAATTCTCACAATTCCACCTCATGCATAAGGTTTCCCCAAAATTGAACAAGGTCTTGCTCTCTAGGTGCCTATAAAAATGGTCATTTCATACACATAAAAAGATATGATCATTAATTTAAAAATAATAATCTAGATGATTTGTGTATGAGATGGAAAACATGAAACAGTAAAAATATGAAAATCTACCTAGGAATCTTATTTGTTTTAATGGAAGTCCGTTATCGTTGACCAAAAATGTGCATGGAAGGGTCCCCGTTATGGTCACATGTCTAGCTCCAAGAAATGCAACCATGTCAACCACATCATCAACCTCATCTATGTCACCACCTCTAGAACTTGAACATTGTGTGGATGCTTGGCAGTGCATTTCATGGATGTTGATTAATTGGGTTGGTTGTCATTGATGTCAACCCTTGAAGAAATTTCGGTAGCGAATTATGGTAGCACAAAGGTTTGGGTAATGGAACCAAGTTTTTTTTATGGAAAATGGTATGATTTTTGATATATTTGCAGGTAAGACTATTCTAGGTGGATAGTACATGTCATTCCATTTTCGCTGGTATGTGGAACACCACATAACTCCTCACGGTTATAGAGTTATGGCCATGTGAAGTTGGAGAACCCTCATGAGTCATCTAGAAGCCCCAAAAGGTCAGAGTAGTCAAAGTGTTTGAAAAGAAGAAATTATTTAAATAATAAAGTGAAGTGATGAGTGTACTCGAAGTCAAAGTGGATACAAAATAAATTATTTAAATAATAAAGTTAATGGAGAAATTACTAAGTGTACAAGTGGTTAGAAGTGGGTTAGCCCTAAAATAAAGAAAGTGGTTTAAGAGATTTTAGAAGGTAAATAATAAAGTGAAGTGATGAGTGTACTATAATTCAAAGTGGATACAAAATAAATTTTTTAAATAATAAAGTTAATGGAGAAATTACTAAGTGGAAAAGTGGTTAGAAGTGGGTTAACCCTAAAATAAGGAAAGTGGGTTAAGATGGTTAAATGGTAACCCCTTGAGGAAGCTACATGAAAGTATAAATAAGAGGCAAGGCTCTCTCATTTTTAACACACTTGAGAATATTGAATATCTACAAGTGACTGAGGTAACCGAAGGATATATAAGACGAATTTCAAAGGGAATGTGAAGTAAAGAAGGCTGAAATTCAAGGGAGGATAAATTCTTTTGATGATGCTTTCTAAGGTGTTTCGGGTAAAAATGTCATAACTTATTCATAACAGATCCAAATTTAGTAAGAAAAATTGTATTGGTTAGAGTAAAGTCTGTAGTATTCTGTGTACAATTTTTAGATCCATACAACAAATATTATGTGCGGGGCACACTCTACAAGTTCGCTCTCTAGAATAATCTAGAATTCAACTAGTTAAGGAAGGTTTGCAGGTATGTGATCATATACACCAGGTCTATTACAGAGTTACAAATCATATTTGGATGATGAAATTGATGAGGGATTTTGGTTGAGGTACATGTTGGGTACATGGTTGAGACAAGTAGTTGATGAGTTGGCACATAATGAGGTGTATAGTTGATGATGTTGGTACATCTTGATGAGTCATAGTTTATGTGTATTTTATGCATTATTCATACATATTTGGTGCATGGTTTATGCACTCATTGATGGTATAGGTTGAGGTATAGGTTGGTGCATGGTTGATGCAATTTTTGAGGTATAGGTTGGTGCATGGTTGATGCAATTGTTTATGGTATAGGTTGTTAGAGGTTGGTTGGATGCAGGTCAGTGGTATAGGTTGTTACATTGGTATATCTCATAGTGATAGTTTGACAGTGGTTATTTTATTCTACTTCTACGTTAATGCGGTTGGATGGGGAAAGGACAAGTGGTTGTAGACACCTTCTGGTTGTAGCCGAAGAACATAGGGGGTTGTAGCCTCCTTCTGGTTATAGCTAGAGAATTGGGGAGTTGGAGCTTCCCTCGGGTTGTAGCTTGAGAAACTAGCGGGTTGGAGCCTCCTTCCAGTTGCAACTAGAAAAGGAAGGAATTTGTCTCTTCCAATGAATATAATTCTTAAATACGTATAAGAAAAAGCATTCCTTGGTTTTCTCCCACTTTGGGTTTCCAAGTAAAAACACTTGTGTACTGTGTATGTGTATGATTTTTCATTTGTTCATTGTTTATTTACTTTGCAATTATTGGATGATAATGCTACATTGATATAACACTTGCATTATATGGTTAAAAATGATTAAATTTCTCTATTACTGATTCACCCCCCTCTCAGTAATCCAACAATGGATCCTATCTAAATTAGGTGTGGAATATGGAGAAGTAAACAATACTCTAGGAATTTTATGATAACCCACGTTAGGACTCTATGGTGTCTCTACAGTGCCACTACTACCAAAACTAAGCTGAACAAGCCCCAAAAATCTCTTTATAAAAAATAAAATGTTTTTTCGTGAGATAATGTAAAAATTAAAAAACAAACTTTCATAATTGAACATATGACTATATTAAAAAAAAAAAAAAAATTATGGTCATTACCTTATATGTGTTAAGTTGTGACATAAAGAGATTGATCCTTTCTAGGACGTCATGAGTTTGATTTGGATGGTCTAACAAGCTAGCAAGTTCATTTTTTTCTTTAATGTTCTTTTTTTTTTATTAATACGATCAAATCAGGGGATGAATACAACCCCTCCTCATCGGTGGAATCATGATCAACATGGCCTACCGACTACATATAATTTCAACAAAGTCAATGTTATTTCAGTTATATAAACAAATTAAGTAATTGATCGCCACACAAATAGAATTATATAAACAAATAATAAAATTCACATAAAATGAAAGTCAAATTTGATAATCATTTACATGTTCTGCACTTGGCCCTTTTCCACGATCATCCTGCCACATTATAGTATAATTATAACCCCCAAATATTTAAAAATTGTTAACGATAACAAAAAAACCGATTCCCACCCAAATAAAATCAACCTAAACGATCAACCTCCCACATTATTATAAAATTGGGACCGTGAAATATTTAAAACATTGTTAAAGATAAAAATATATATAATGAAATAAGTAGAGGTTGCTTAAAGAGGTGTTTCATAAGTACCCTCACACTATTCATGAATGTTTCTCTTCGATTCAAATGTTAATCCACTAATAAATCTTCCGTGGGAGCTATCGTTTTTATTGTGCACATGACTACCCTATTCTCTTCATGTCCCTCATATATGCAATTTGGTTGCATGTTTGTTTTCCCAGGTCGTGGGTTGTTTATAAACCTTACGATATTGATGAAATTTTTAGGCCTTCCATCAATATAGATAGTCGCTCCCTTATTTTTATCATAGTTTATTAGTTGTATATAATTTGCGGCGAGTGCATATCTTCGCATACTTCGCATGTACCGGATCAGCCACATCCAATCATTATAATTGTAACATGGTATGACATAGTCCATCAATTCAATTACTGTATTGTGTTTTATAGTTATTCCATCCATGGAAAATATCCCTAGGCCATACAGGGAGGATGGTGCATTGCGATATGTCCTATTGTTGACAGTGAAGTCAGTTTCTAACGGAGGTAGTTCCTTAGGTACCCATTGTTTCACTAGATGTTGATACCTGAGTGGAAACTGTATGTCTCCTATGCTCGCATCATCATAAGAGAATGATCCTCCTTCGGTAAGAAAAAATTACATGCTTCTACAAAATTTTCTTCTGACTTTTTCACCTCATATATACTAGATGCAGTCGCATTTCCCTCTATTTTTCCTAAGCTTCCCTCACTCGAGGAATAAATATCTGAAAAGTACATGTTTGGTTGTACCTTCAGTCATATGTGCACATGTTGTTAATGAGTATTCCATCCTCATCCTAGTTCCAAATTTTGAATTTTTGTTTCTACATTCAAAGTTCTAAATAAATTTTTTGTATCTTTAGTTTTGGATGCACAAATAGAGGGTGCAAATACATAAATTAGTAGGGGCACTCATGTATGTGGATTCCCATCTTAGTGAAGGGTATGGATATCTAGGTGGGTGCACCTTAATTTGATTTGTTTATCCATGCAAGTAATATGCACTGTGGTTATATTTCACACTACGGAATTTTTTTCCATGCATTTATATTCATTGTACCTCTCTTATTACTAGTTTATAAAGGGGAATTAAGGAAAACAACTTTATGGTCCAAGAGTTGAGTTTTGATCTATAGCTTTAGCTTTCTATTTCAGATTTAATATAAAATCAATGATGATGCTTTGAGTCTTTATATTATAATGTTTGTTGTTTTAATTATCAATGGCATGTGTTTGTAGGTTAAAGTAATCTATAACATAAATTTTGATAAGTGTTTCAACTTTAGTGATCTATAGTTTTAGGTTAGTTTCTAGAGTGCAAAATCTTCTCAACATGGTCAAATGTTTTATGGTATTAGAGTGAATTTAATGAAACATTATAGGAAGTTGTGTATGTATAGTAGGGATGCTTCCTATGATAGGGAGATATTGATAGGTTTTAGGGATGAGATGTTAAAGATGTGTTCTTGATAATATCATTGTGGTCTTGTGATAGGTTTCTTTTGGATTGCTGGCATATTTTGTTTAGCAGGTTTTTCCAGGAGTAATGGTATGACTACATTTAGTCTTAGATATGAATACAAATTTTAAATTTCTTTCTAACTTCATCCCATGTAAGTGTTAAGCATAGATGATGTTGGAATACCATGATCTTTGATTTTCTATGGATATGGTAGAGACTACCAATCATGTGTCGTTAGTAGAAAATAAAAAGAAGATGGCCAAGAATTAGGGGTAGAACCCCTAATTCTAGGGATTCAAACAAAACTTTTCATTAAATCTATGCTTGTTGTAGATGCATTGCAGAGAAAAATTTCATCACCTTTCCATATGGAACAAGATAAACCTTGAAGAATGACCATTTGTACTAGATATGCTTACTGAAGTTGAGGCAATGCTCATAGAAAGAGTGAATCCAATAATGCAAGTAACCCACACAAGTGGTGGACAATAAAAAAATAGTATTCACACTATCAATTTCCCATAGGACATGAGTACAATTGTCAATTACTTGCCTCACCAAATTGAGGACTTGGATATCTTGCTTGTGAGAAGGAACAACTCTTACAAAATATAGTATGATTTTTTTGTTAGTAGATATCGCATTTTGGAGAGTTTGAAGTATAAGTTAGAATATGATTCTTATTATAATAATGTCCAACTAACTTAACCACAATTTCTTATTTTCCTATTGAACTTACAAACATACCTCCCATGATTCACCTTGTCACGAGTAATATTCAAGAACCAAAAAATAGTTGCATAGAACTTCATGAGGGATGAAATTCCTCTATTAACCCACAAGACTATAAACAATTGTATTTTGTATACATGCTCCCCAAATGCATGTAGAGAGGTAGAATAAATAAGTATCTACTTGCAATCCACAAATTACATATCCACTAATTCCATTGATTGACCACTTGTTGGTTTGTCACCTATCAATGAATACAACACAAAGATAATCTTTTCTATGGTATTATAATGAAATATTTGGAAGAAATTGATATATTTAGATCAGAATTAGTTATTTATAAATAATTCAGGAAGTCCATTTCTAGAAAAGATGTAGACAACCTTCAAGTTGGGGCCAAAGCAGATATACTTTTATAGGAAACAACTTATGTATGGGTGATTTTTTACTTTGGGATGTACTAATATTGGTTTACATGCATCTTGATTCATAATGCAATATATCATGCATTTTAAAAAATTAAATTTTAAATTTTTGGTTAGAGGCAAAATCTTGGATCCTTGCCTTGGATGCCCTTTTGTCCACCATTACTTTATGATTTCAATGATATTTGGATGTGATATCCACATATTTTCAAAATTAAAGAGGTTGTTTGTTCGAGGGGGTTCATCCTTTCTCTTTAGGTTGATTGGACTATGATTTGAAATCATCCATTTCAAAATATTTGATTTGAGGTGACTTCTTTCAACTAGGCAAGTATAAATACTTGAACATTTGTTAAACAATTTTTCTACTAGTGTTGTCCTTGTTATTTTGTTATACAAAGTGAAAAGACCAATTTTGGGGAGGATATACATCATATTATTGATCCAGGTGGATATCAATGGCCAACCACCTTTTCCAACTGGCTCAAAACAATTTTATGGAAATTTTGGAAATTTACTATTTTTCGCAGTTTTAACTTTCGGGGCCATTTTGAGGGCCTAAATGAAGGTTTTTCGAGATAGAGCTTATAAATAATGGCCAAAGGCATGATTGGTCCCCCAAAATGAATCTCCTCAACAATACCTTTCCAACGGGCTATTATACGCCTAAAACGAAGATCATATGCAAAAGTTACGACCCGAGGAAGTTGATGTACTAACTTACCAAGACGGGGCCCACGTGACTTTTGGCGCTTCATATCCTAGGGTTAAGTTTTTGGATGTATAGGGTTTTGGGCATTCCTTTTTATTGTAAAACGGCCTTTATAAACTCATTGTAATAATATTCGAGCGAATGAGCGCAACCGTCACATCTCTTCTTAGAGATAAGCCCCCACCATTCCAACAAGATTGTTTTCGTTGCATTTTACAGTTTCATATTATTTACTTATTGAATAGAAAACTAGTTTTACTGTATCTCTGTTATTTTGTGTTAAGCACATGTTAATAATATGTATTCATTTTGTTCTTGTCATAAAATATGGATCAGTGGTATCATAGCAGTCTGCTCCTTGTCGTCTTAATGCATGTCCCCAACGAGGTCGAAGTACAAAGAGTTGGGCCTTGAGCTTGTTTCTCTTGAGGAAAAAAGCTCTCGCACACCCAAGTGACCTCTCATGGCAGGAGAAAATAAATATGATGGGACATGAGATCCTTTCAAACTGTTGATTGAGGAAGCCCTCATGCAACAAAGGAATGAGATGATGGATAGTTTCGCGCAAATCCTTCGGTGACTAACAACAGGCGTTGCATATTCTTATAATGGAGGCATTTCCCCCTTCAAAGTAAAAATAAAATTTGATATTCCTATAGTTGAAGGTCAGGTAGATGAAGATGTTGTAGAAAAGTGGTTGAGTCTACTAAAATGGTATTGTTTTGTCCATAACTTTTTGAATAGAGAAAAAATTACTTTTGAGCTCCTCAAAGATGTTCCCCATGTCAAAGATTGGTGGGAAAATTTCTGTGAGAAAAAGGAAACAGAGGAACCCTCATTATTTACAGTCACGACCACCTAGGAATCCTTCAAGGATGTTATTAAGGAACAATACTACCATGTCGGAATTTATGATGACTTGTATACCAAATGGACTACACTGCGGCAAGAAAGAGACCAAGTGGTGCCATATTTCACAAATATCTTCTATAACTTACGCACCAAGTTGGGTATCAAAGATTCAGAGTGACATATGGTGCTCAATTATCGCAGTCATCCAAACCAAAATGGAATTTCTGGACATCTCATCCTTGGGCATGGCCTACTGATATGTCGTCAAAATCAAGCAGAAGCTCAAACAAAGGATGCGGAAATTTGGGTCTAGGAACCCCTCACAACAAAGGCTAAGAAAGGGCGGCCCTAACCCATATAAAAAAGGATAGACAAAATATGGACAATATTAGGACAACCAGTCTAAGCTGCAATAAAAGAAGGAAAATGGAAAGACAAATAAATATATCGGGAAGTGGTGTGACTTCCATAAGAGCCCTTATCATAACACTACTGATTGTCGCTCAAAGTAGTCACTGGTGGCCGAAGTGAAAGCCTCTGAACCAGATGCAGGTTATGAATCTGAGCCAGAACTAGAAAGGGTAAGACAGATCATTGACATGGAACCTAGTGCCACTGTTTCTACCACCAAGCTCCATCCTAGTGAACCAGACGATCCGGAAGAAGGAGAACGCCTCTGCCATTCACAAATTTGGGTAAAAGGCACCCCGCTGCACTTCATCATTGATAGCAGTAGCCAGAAGAACCTCATCTCAGCAGAGGTCATCAAGCGTCTAGCCCTGCCGACAACACTACACCCACAACCCTACAACATTGGAAGGAAACACCAAGGAAGTGATCTATGCATCAACCAACAATGTCGACTGTCATATGACATCAAGCCCTTCAAAGATGAGGTATTGCATGATTTTGTTCCTCTCAAAGTTTATGATGCTCTTTTGGGCCAACCTTATTTATGGAAACATCGTGTTCTATATGAGTCTATGCCATGTAGTGTTATTATTACTTTGAACAGGAAATTGTACAGGATACCTGAGGCAGTATCACCTAGTGTTATTTCCTTGATCTCTACTAAGTAATGCAGGAAGTTCATCTCTCATATGGGGAAGTTTGTCTTCTTTGTGATTCGCTCTCAGAATAAGCGAAAGATCATAGCCACATCTAGGGTCTCTATGTTCGACCTCTCCACATAGTAGAAGCAAGTAGATAAGGTCATGGAAGAATACTCATATATCTTCTCCTCACCTACCAAGGTACCTCTGCACTACCAGGTCAAGCACCCCATCGATCTGACCCCCGACACATCGCTTCCCAATGGGCCAGTCTATCACTGCTCTCTATTAGAGATTGAGGAGATCAAGTGATAGATCCAATAACTTCTCCACAAGGGTCACATCCATCCTAGCTCATCACTTTGTGGGATCCCAATCGTGATGGTACAGAAGAAATATGGAACATGGCAACTCTGCATTGATTACCAGGCTCTAAATAAAATCATAGTCAGAAACCGGTACCTGATTCCCTGAATCGACGACCTCCTTGATCAAATCACGGGGGCCAAATACTTTAGTAATATTGATTTGAAGTCTGGATACCACCAGGTCCCAATAGAACAAACAGATGTATGGAAAACCACCTTCAAGTCAAAGGAAGGCCTTTTTGAATGGTTGGTCATGCCATTTGGTTTGACAAATGCTCCAACCACTTTCATGAGGATGATGGATGATATCTCGCGACCATTCACCAATACTTTTGTAGTGGTGTATCTGGATGACATTCTCATTTACAACAAGACTTTGGTCGAACACTTGCAGCATACTCAACAGGTTTTTCACACCCTGTGGCAGCACAAGCTATATGCCAACTTGAAAAAAATCTCCTTCGGCATGGATAGGATCCATTACCTGGGCTACATCATTGATCAACATGGCATACATGTGGATCCATCCAAGATCCAAGTCATTCGTGACTAGACAACCCCAACCACACTAACTGAGCTTCGGAGCTTCTTGGACCTTGCCAATTTCTACCGATGTTGGGATTCTCCCATATTTCATGGGCCCTCATCCAAATAACCAGGGGTGGTGGTAAGGAAAAATTTGCATGGGGCCAGTCCCAACAACAAGCGTTCGATGATTTGAAGTAGCCCTAGTGCTTTCACTACCATATCTGCAACATACCTTTGAGATTGAGAAAGATGATTCATACTATGCGGTGGGTGTCATTCTCACTCAGTACGACCACCCTGTGGCCTATCATAGTGAGACACTATCAGATGTTGTATGTAAATACCCTACTTACGACAAAGAAATGTACTCCATTGTGCAAGAATGCCTCCAGTGGAGACATTAAATTATTGGGAAGGAGACATTCAGCCACATTGATCATAAGCCGCTACAGTTCATGCAAACACAAGGAAAATTGAAAAATGATCGCCATCAAAAGTGGTCCACATACTTGCAGCAATTCCACCTCAACATCAAGTATAAAAAAGAAAGCACCAATCGCACCGTTGATTTCATCAGTAGACCGCTAGTCGCAACACTCACTATGGTGCTATACTCTTGCGGCCATGCAACCTTTGGATTGCCCTAAATCTATGAGACTGACCCAGACTTCGCCACCACCTACCAAATGTTGGGTGAAAATGAAGTGGTTGATAATTTCCATCTTCAGGATGGGTTGTTGTGTCATCTGGTCCATATATGTGTTCCATCAAGTGAGTGAGTGAATGTGATATGGGAATCCCACTATAGTCGGGTGGCAAGACACTTTGGCATTGAAAAGATGGTGGCGATGCTACAAAAAAATTTCTATTGGTCGAAACTTCGATAGGAGGTCAACAAGTATATCAAGTCCTGCACTGCCTACACTATTGCCAAACCGACCACCAAGAAACAGAGCATGCACACCCCTCTTCCTACTCCTGACAGGCCATGGGAATCCATCTCAATGGACTACATGTTGGGGCTCCCATCCACCAAGCAGGGAAAGGAATGTTTTTTGTGGTTGTTGATCGCTTTTCTAAGATGGCGATTATGGTTTCCTGCAAGAAGAACACCACAACAAAGGCCACTGCCAAGATCTTCTTTGAACGAGTCTGGGTACATTTTGGAATCCCAAAAACCATTGTCTCATATCGGGATAGTTGATTTCTTATCACATTCTGTTCGAGCCTCTGGTCACTGCTGGACACCAAGCTCACCAAATCCACGACCTTCCACCCCCAGACAAATGGCCAAATCGAGGTTATAAATAGAATGATTGTGCATATCCTTCGCATGTATAATTCAAAGCACCCTCACACATGGGATGAGATCCTTCATTATGTCCAACATATCTACAATCGAGACCTGCATAGCTCAACCAGCCACAGCCCCTTTCAGGTGGGGTTGGGATTCCATCCATTGGGTCCCATAGATGTTGCACTTCCCCTTATGGACACATCGACCAACTCATCTCCTACTCCAAATGAAGTTGATAAAGCCACCCATTTCATTGAGAGGATCCATCACATCTACCAACAGGTTTAGGATATCCTACAGAAGTCCAATGACAAGTACAAGTAGCACCATGATCAACATCGGGTGCCACATAAGTTTTAGGTGGGCGAAAAATTTTGGTTGCACTTGCAGAAAGAACACCTTACAGGACCCCATAGGAATCTTCTCCCACTCTATTATGGGTCGTACACCATCACCAAGGTCATGGGGGATAATTATTTTGAGCTCGACACTCCTCCTTTCCTTGGCTTGCACCCAGTGTTCAACGTGGATCTCCTTCGCCCTTATTTCCCACCATTATTGGACACCACAGATGTAATAGAACAATTGACACCAACATAGATCAAAACCAACTGCATACAACAGGAATCCAGTGATAAAATTGTGGACACACAGATCAAGGGCACTCGACAACAAAGGATCCAGCTTTATCGAGTCGTCAAAGCAGGGCAGCTCCTGCACCAAGGCAAGTGGCTCACCCAGGGCTAAATTCAGCAGAAATTTCCTCATATGATGGGGGAAATCAATGCAATGGATACCATTTCTTCCTAAGGAGGGAGTATTGATATAGGTGGATATCGGTGGCCACCCACCTTTTCCAACTAGCTCAAAACAGTGTTCTGGCAATTTTGGCAATTTACTATTTTTAGTAGTTTTAACTTCTGGGGCCATTTTGAGGGCCTAAATGAAGGTTTTTCAGGATCAAGATTCTCAATGATTTATGAAGGCATGATTTATCCCCCGAAATGAATCTCCTCGACAATACATTTCCAATGGTCTATCATACGCCTAAAACAAAGGTCGTATGAAAAAGTTACGACCCCGAGAAGTTGATGTACTAACTTACCCAGACGGGGCCCACATGATTTTTGGCGCTTCATCTCCTAGGGTTAGGTTTTTGGATGTATAGGGTTTTTGGCATTCCTGTTTATTGTAAAAAGGCCTTCAAAGCCTCATTGTAATAATCTTCGAGCGAATGAGTACAATCGTCACATCTCTTCTCAGAGATAAGCTGCCACCATCCCAGCAAGCTTGTTTCCGCTGCATTTTACAATTTCATCTTATTTACGTATTGAATAGAAAACCAATTTTACTGTATCTCTGTTATTTTATGTTAAGCACCTGTTAATAATCTATATTCATTTATTTCTACTTATAAAATCTGGATCAATTATTCTTAAAAATGTCTAGGAATATTATTCTTAGATACTCAAACCATTCCATCCCCCCCTTTTCTCATTGTGATTGAAGATTGCATTCCAATCCCCTCCCAAAACTCATGTATCCCCTAATTCCAAATAATTCCTTAGGTTATTCATGACATTCTTGTTTTGATGAGGAACTTTTCAACTCTATAATTTCTTATTAATCAGAAACGTCTAGAAACTCTAGTTTCCACAAGATTGTCATGTTACCTATTTCTTGGTTATCTTTCTTACTTTCCTTCAAAATTGGTCCTTTACTTTTTGAAGTTTTGTCTTAAACATGTGTGTTTCTTGTAATAATACCAAATCTAGATCTTCCTTTAAAATTTCATTTTGAGTGCTTTGAATTTCATATTGATCATATTCCCCTCACATCCAATAAATCACTTTCATTTACATGGTTTGGTTGTTTTTGAATATCTTTTTTTCTATCTAATTGATTCTAGTAGCTAGAGTCTACTTCTTTCTACCTTGTTGATAATCTATGTCTTGTTACTGTCTTCTTGCTTTCCCTAATTTGACTCTAATTTTAGGTTTTTTTCCACTTACTTTCCCTATCTTAATCCTTAACTAAGATCTAGGCCTTTGTTCATATTCTATTGCATCCACTCCTTCATCCTTTCCATCTATGCAATCTATGGTTACACGATCATCCTTATCCAAGATTATTGTCTCCAAAAGATCTTTTCCCACCAAAGAAATTTCATCCTTTCCATACACTTGATTTTCATAAAGGGATTCATACATGATTTTGTTCTTAGGATTTTTATCTTCTAGTATGAAACATTTAAATTTATTTGTCATCTTTCTATCTCTACACACACGCACACGCACACCCACTCACCCACCTAGACACACACACACACACACACACATGTGTGTGTGTGTGTGTGTGTGTGTGTGTGTGTGTGTGTGTGTGTGTGTGTGTGTTATTCCTTGGATTTTGTTTTTCTTTTGTTTGCTCCTAGAGGTTTATCAACTCTGTCTGATCATATCTTCCTTGTCTTTCTCTACTATATCCTTTTGATAACATCTCTTCAATGATCATATTCATGATTGGTTCTATGCATATAAGGTTCATGTTGAAAGTATAACACCTATTTCTATGAACATTTGAAAACCTCTAAATTGATATTATCTAAAAGGAGTTTCTCTAAATCTATATCTATACAATATCCATGCATAAATAGTTGTTAGTGGTCAATTGTCTATATTTGAAACAAAATATTCATTGCAATTCTTAAAAGGGTTAGTGTATAAACACACCTACTTTGTCACTACAAGGATAATGGTAGTAACCATACTACTAAACCCATCTAGTGAGGTGATAGGATATGAACATCAACAAACCACAAAGAAGGATAAATCCCCCAGGATCAATGTCACTTGATGATGATTTTCGTTCCATTTGGATTACTAATCTATGGCTCCACCAACATTACCATATCTACTTTCACTCGATAAGAAATATCGTTTTTGGACAAGATGCTTCCTATTATAATTTAGCAAAAATCAATAAGTGTCCCATTCCCCATTCTAGTAATATTGCAATGCAATGTATTTGACCTACAATACTTGAGGATCCCACCGACTAAGAAAAGATATGAATGGGGGGTGTTTATTCCTCTAAGGACATCCAATACTTACATTGGGCCTCAATTGCTTGAAATGACTTGCCTGCATGGGAGAGACGACCCACTAGAGGTGAAACATATCTTTGGATGGATTTAAACCTTGGTGGCAGGGGGGGTGTTATGAAACACCATTTCTTTACCATTTAACGAAGATCCCATTGACTCACTCAATAGAAATCAAATATAAGGGTATACTAAAAGGGAATAACTTAGTAAATATCTATAATAGATGCATCCTCTTATGACAATGTGACAAGCATGCTTTTCTCCAATCTAGGAGAATTACAATGAAGCATAGCTAACATACAACAATTGAGGAAAAACCCTTCTTCTAAGAAGTTGCATGTGGGGGTTATCTATTTTTCTAAATTTTCTAAGCAATTTCACTTGGCCCAACCATTTGATGTAGTTTTCTCTCATGGGAAAGACAACTGGAAAGTAGCTAAACATGCCTTTGAGGGATTTGAACCTAGGAGTGGGGAATCAAATTGAATATTTCATCTTGAAGGGACTATGTCTTGTCCTCTAATGAGAATATGTTCTCTTATTTTTCATAGTGTGGTTTGAATTATCAATTTAGAGTGATAATTTTATAGTAAGAGAGAGATTGAAAGTTGGACAAGAATCCTCTATTCTTAGATGAACATGTCACAAATATTTAGAAGTCACGTATGACTAATATTTAAAAGTGCACCAAATATTGGGTGTATCTATATAAGTAAATATTTATTAAAATACCCTTGTTATAGGATGGCCTTATGGTTTAGGTGTTATTTTTCATTTAACCTTATTTATATATGTCATATTAGATCCTTAGGTATTGTGTTTCCATTTTAGGTTCTTGCTAATATTTATTGTTGATTTTGGTCCATGCCTTATATAAAGATTATTTTCTAAGGAATTATGTTATCTTCTTTTACTGAATTACACAAGATCCATATTAGTGTTCGAATGGGGTTTATTTTCTATCACTATTCCAATGGTTATCATTCCTTCCTAGGCTATGATGGATCCTTGATACACTTGACGAGTTTCTCTCATATTGGCTTGCAAATCTTCTTCATGCAATTCTAGAGGTGAAAATTAGAATTTAGCCCAAACTGAAGCGTTGGAGACAACTTGCATTGGGTTGAAGGTGGCATCCAATGTTTCATTATAGGTCCTATTATTTGAGATAATATTGGTCTATATAAAAAAAATCTCTTTTAATCCTATTTGAGAATCTTAAGATAAAATTTCCTCACTCAAAGGAAATGTTAAAGCCACCCCTTTGGCTTCCCAGTGGCCTCTTTCAACTTCCATAGAATCTTCTATGATGACCATAATCCTATAGCCTTATATATCAATGCATTCACCTGAAATTTACTATCTTTCCTCCTAAGGGAAGCTATTTCATAAGAAACCTTTTCGGTTTCCTTTTCCTTTTCCATGTATTCATTTATCTTTGGTCTAAGGGAAGTCTTTTTATGTTACTTGTTCAAAAGGATCCAAGTTCATAATATATATACAACTCTTGTTTGGACAAGTTAGTTTGGAGGAGATATCTCACATATCACTCAAGGTTTCTTGAGCTAACCCTCGAGGGTATAACAATCTGAATCTATAGAAGGAATTGTAAAGTATTGGTGAAAAATATGGACAATCATGGTGTGATCCTTTTTTTTCCACTTTTCCTTTGTCTGAAGGGCATCAAAGGAAAAAGTTCTTGCAACATCAATAAGTGGAAATGGCTCTATAGAAATAGGTCATTTCATGTATGTGTCATTGAGTCTTGGTGTTGAAAGAGTGTCACTTGCATCAAGTGGGACATGCCTAAAATATTTCGAATCACATTCAAGGAAAGAAATTATTGACTAAAAATTGTTAAGGGAATTTTTTTTACCATATGGCATGTTTCTTTTGATCCTAAATCATGTTCCACAATAGTTTTACTAAAGAAATTTTGAATTGCAATTACAACAGGGTCTCGTGTAGCCGCAACTTGGGAGATTTTGGTTAACATATGGTGATAACTTTTTTATTTTTCCTTTTCTTCAGTTGCATACATGGAAATGTACTTTAGCACAACATGATGAGAGAGAACAAGTTGGAAGTCAATATATCATATTTTTGGATGTTTAATCTATCATCATTTTAATAAGGGTTGTATTTTTTATGATCATGCTTGTCAATGAACATCATATATGTAGCATGAAACTCCCATGGAACTTTATACCAACAGTTAAGGGTGGAACCTTTCTTTTTCAAATATGAATATTCATTGCATTTTATATGTTGTTGAACATGGTTAAATAGTTCCACATAGTATTTAAGTGGATTAGATGTGAATATTTATACTATTCTTAGCAGGTAGGTATCATCAAGAATTGAGCGATGGAATTGGATATTCCTATGGTGTATATCTCATGATTTTCAAGATATAATTTTACGAGTTTTGGTCAAAACATTGAGAACTGAAGTTTCATTTTGAAATCTAATTGAACATTTATATACTTGGATTAAGGTGTCCAACATTCCCTTAACATTCTACTTACTTTGACAACTTATTCCTAATTATAAGACGTAATTTAGGTATGAGCTATTTTTTACCTATTTATTCCCTTTTATTTTAATGGTATCCATATTTTGTATTAATAAAAAGAGGAATTACCCTGAAACTGATGCCATTAGACACAAACTCAATCCTAAGGCCAACTAAAGAGAAAAAAAAAAACACACTAATTAATCTAGGATTCAAGCATTCAAACAAACCTTCTCACAAAGAAGCACTAGTTGGTGATGGAATCCAACATCGCAAGATCGATGCGTGAAGGAGATGGGTTTCAGTGGGTGGTAACGTTATGTTGACAAAATTCTTAACAAACTAATGCCCTGGTTCAAGTTACCTCACTGAGAAGTGGGAAACACTCCAAGGAGTCTGAGTGAGTCTAGCCAATGTCGATCCTAGGTACAACACCACCTTCCCTGTGTTGTCACCTTGGGTAGGAAGTCTAAAATATTATGGCCTCTATGGTACCACCTACTATACCAAACCAAAGGGGGGAAAGTTGACAATCAACACCAAGACCAACAAATCAAGGTTTATTACTTTGTTGGCCCCAATGCAACCTCGTGCTTGACCCTTGTGTTAGAAGGGATTCCCAAATTCACTGATATAGAAACTTGATTTCACTCCCTAAATCAAATATTTATGTTTTTTTAGCAACTTTGGAAAGTTATTCTCACAATCCTATTCCAAAACTCTACACCTAAGCTAAGATGGGTTTGAAGAGCCCTAGAAAATTTTCTAGATAAATTTTAATTAGCACTTGATTTTAGGTTGTTGTTACTCAAAGGAGTGGTCGTGAAATTGATGGCGTTTCGACTCGACTCTTTAAACCATGCAAGAGAAAAATGAAATGCAAGAATTTCAACTTCGATAAAAACTAGATATGGGAAGGAGCAAGAGGTTTTAAGCAAAGAAATAATTTCTTGATATATTACTATGTGTGCACTGCTAATGAAAAAAAGTATGAGTTAATTATCCAGATAAATGGAAGAAAAATTACCCAAATTTTAAAAATGCCATGAAAATGTCATAGTCCACTTAGTACACCTATACAACATTTAATCAAATGTCATCATTTCTAACATAGTAAAATTTTATGATTATAGAGACCACCATAAACATCTCAAATACTCATAAGGATCATGAGGGATTCACCTTGTTGACCAATATCTTATCATGTTCATTCATAAAGGGGTTTTTTTAATTATGAAACCACATGTTGTGAATAAATGTGTTCACGTCAAACATTGAAAAGAACAATGAAATAAATAAATAAATGATACAAATCCTTGTTTCATAAGAGGAATTCCACATAAGGATTTCAATTTTTTATGTTCTCTGGAAATTCTTAACCTTGCCAAGACATAAGAGGTGTAAACATGGTGATACTAGTACCCAAGAAATTTATGTTCCTACAAAACAAAGATTAACAAATTTCCTTAAGTAGGGAAGGGATAGTGACAAAAATTACCATGAGAGCACAATATTCAATCAAAGGTTAAAAAGAGAGGAGACAAGAGGTGAGAGGATACTACACTAGGGTTGAACTAGTGAAGGAAAGAGAGGTTATAGGAAACAACTATTATGAGGGAGGGTGAAATTTGGAAATGCTAGCCTAAAACTAGTGAGGGCATTAGAGGTGGAATTATCATGAGGTGACATGAATGAAGACATGAAGTGATGATGTTAAAAGGAACCATCAAAGGAATTGATTATGGTGAGGTGATATTATCAATATTTTGGAAAGGAACCATTGAAGGCACTAATATTAATTGTAAGGTGACATTAGTGAGAGAATGTGTCATTGATTCTATAAAGGCACTGTTGAATGCATGAGGTGAATATGTTAGCATGGGTATGGAAAATTAACATAAGGAAACAAAGTTAATTAAGAACCATCGAAGGTAGGAGGAGAGCATTGAGAGGAAGGAAATTTCATGGAAATGAAGGTGACCTTATAGCTATACGCTACAGGATGCAACCACAAAAGATAACCTCTTGGGGAAGATAGCAAGGGAGTGGTGACTAGTCTCAACTAAGGAATGTCATCTTGATTTCATCCCTACTCAAGAAAATGAACTAAAGGGAGACAATCAAAGATGAACAGATCGAGGAAATAGGTGGTAAATAAGAGAAAAGATAAGACAAGGAAGAGAGGAAAACCTTTCCCTAGAAATCTTAGGGATAAGGTAAAGAAGAGACATGAATAACAAAGGTATGATAGGCTATGATTAGGGGACTAGAAAAATGGAAGAGGGAAGAAAACAAGGAGAGTAGGTGTTACCCTAAGAATATCATGGTGATAATGGAGGAAAAAGAAATGGGTAATTCTACCTAGAAAGAACCATCAAATGGAAAGGTAGTTGGATGGAGTTCCATACAAATAAGGATAGGAATTATAGCCTAAGGGATCTTGGATGAAAAAGAGAAATAATGGGTAGATTCCATGGGCAAAGGAGGAGTGGAAGGAGGAAGGATATACTTTTTGAAGTTTTTTCTTAAACATGTTTGTTTCTTGTAATAATACCAAATCTAGATCTTCCTTTAAAATTTCATTTTGAGTGCTTTGAATTTCATATTGATCATATTCCCCTCACATCCAGTAAAGCACTTTCATTTACATGGTTGGAAATTTTTGAAACATCCCTTTTTCTATCCAATTGATTCTAGTAGCTAGAGTCTACTTATTTCTACCTTGTTGATAATCTATGTCTTATTGTTGTCTTCTTGCTTTCCTTAATTTGATCATATTAATGATCATATTCACAGTTTTTTCTATGCATAAAAGGTTCATGCTGAAATTCTATCACCTATTGCTATGAACATTTGAAAACCTCTAACTCGATATTATCCAAAAGGATTTTCTCTAAATCTATATCAATACAATGTCCATGTATAAAGAGTTTTTAGTGGTCAATCGTTTATCTTTGAAAGACAATCTTCATTGCAATTGTTAAAAGGGTTAGTGTATAAAAACACCTACTTTGTCACTACAAGGATAGTGGTAGTAAACATACTACTAAACTCATCCAGTGAAGTCATAGGATATGACCATCAACAAACCTCCAAGAAGGATAAATCCTCTAGGATCAATGCCAGTTGTTGATGATTGTTGTTCCATTTCGCTTACTAATCTATCGCTCCACCAACATTACCATATCTACTTTCACTTGATAATAAATATTTTTTTTGGACAAGATGCTTCCTATTACAATTTAACAGAATTCAACAAGTGTACCCTTCCCCATTCTAGGAATATTGCAATGCAATGTATCTAACCTACAATACTTGAGGAAGAGCCTTTCGACCAAGAAAATCTATGAGTGGGGGGTATCTATTCCTTTAAGGACACCCAAGACTTGCATTGAGCATCAATTTCTTGAAACAAATTTATTGCATGGGTGAGACAACCCAGTAGGGGTGAAACATGTCTTTGGGTTGATTTGAACCTTGGTGTGGGGGGGGGGTATGAAACACCCTTGCTTTACCATTTAACCAAGCTCTCATTGACTCACTCAATAGAAATAAAATAGAAGAGTATACTAAAAGGGAATACCTTAGTAAATATATATAATAGATGTGTCCTCTTATGACAGTGTGACAACCATGATTTTCTCCAATCTAGGAGAATTACAATGAAGCATAGATGGCATACAACACTCGAGGAAAAACCCTCCTTCTGAGAAGTTGCAGGTGTGGGTTATCTATTTTTCTAAAGTTTCTAAGGAATTTCACTTGGCCCAACCATTTGATGTAGTTTTCTCTCATGGGAAAGAAAATCAACAAGTAGATAAACATGCCTTTGAGGGATTTGAACCTAGGAGTGGGGAATCAACTTGAATATTTCATCTTGAAGGGACTATGTCTTGTCCTCTAATGAGAATATGTTCTCCTATTTTTCATACTCCGGTTTGAGTTACACATTTAGAGTGATAATTTTATAGTAAGAGAGGGATTGAAAGCTGTACAAGAATCCTCTATTCTTAGATGAACATGTCACAAATTTTTAGAAGTCACATATGACTAATATTTAAAAGTGCGCCAAATACTGGGTGCATCTATACAAGTAAATATTTATTAAAATACCCTTGTTATAGGATGGCCTCGTGGTTTAGGTGTTATTTTTCATTTAACCTTCTTTATATATGTCATCTTAGATCCTTAGGTATTTTTTTTCCATTCTAGGTTCATGCTAAGCTTTATTGTTGATTTTGGTCCATGCCTTATATCAAGATTCTTTTCTAAGGAATTATGTTATCCTCTTTTACTGGATTACACAAGATGCATATTAATGTTCGAATGGGGTTTATTTTCTAGAACTATTCCAATGGTTATCATTCCTTCCTGGGCTATGATGGAGCCTTGATACACTTGACAATTTTCTCTCATATTGGCTTACAAATCTTCTTCACACAATTTTAGAGGTGAAAATTGGACTTTATCCCAAACTGAAGCATTGGAGGCAGCTTGCATTGGGTTTAAGGTGACATCCAATGTTTCATTACAGGTCCTATTATTTAAACACAAATCTCTAAATTTATTTGCATAACAGAGAATGTGTATTTCCAAGCGTACACCACTTGCTAATGTGAATATAAACGATCTTGCAAACAAATATTCCTAAGGAAAAATTATTGATTTTGGTGGAATTTCTGGTGTTGTATGTCGCTAGGGTCTCCTCTTTCACTCGCACTTTGGGATATCTAGGGTATCTATCTATGTCACTCACACTATAGGCTAGCTAGTGTAACCTCTATCACTCACCATGTCCTCTAGTGTATCGTATGTCACTAGGGTCTCCTCTTACTCTCACAGGGTGGTTATCTAGCTAGGGTATCTGGATTTGTCCTCTTACGCTCGCATTGTGGCCAACTATCCTAATCTATCCTCTTATGATCGCACTGTGGCCAGATATCTAGGGTATCTGGATCTATCCTCTTATGCTCTCACTGTGGTCGACTAGCTAGAATACCGGGCTCTGTCGATGCTCGCACTGTAGGCTAGCAGGTTTGGTTTTGTTATAAGTTTTGTTATATTTTGTTATTTCATATTAAACAATATAATATATATTATATTAACTATAAAAAAAAATATAATATAAATATATAAATTATATACAAATTATAAATACAAATATAATTAATATAAATTAATGTAAATTATATGTAGGTTGGGGTTTAGGCATTATATGAGTGTGTTCTTTTTAAAATTTGTTGGGGATTGAGTGTGTGATGTATCTATATGGAACATAAAGTATATTAAAGTATCTATATGGAACATAAGGTAGTGATAAGAGGCAATGAGTTATTGAGGTTGAAGAAAATATAGGTTGAAGTGATTAGAGGTTACATGCTTATAAAGGTTATATGCTTTAGGGGTTTTAGGATATAGAGGTTAAAGGGATTTTGGTGTAAGGGGTTATAATATTTACAAGATAAATTAATTATAAAAATGAGGTTTTATCGTTTATAAGGATTCTAAGCAATAGAGGTTAAAGGTTTATGAGTTGCATGGGTTATGGCGATATCAGTTAAAGAATTTACATAATATAAGGGTTAAGACTTCTACAGGTTATAACTAATAAGAATTAGGTGATATGGGTCTAATGGGGTTATATGGGTGAGCCATTAGGGTTATAAGTTATAGGTTGAAGGGGTTATTGTTTTAGGGTTTGGACTTATATGGATTAAATGTTATATGGGTTGGGGGTTATAAGGGGTTAGGAGAAATGGGTTATATTGGTACTAGTTAAAGGGGTTAAGGGTTATGTGTTGACGATTAAGGTTATAAGTGTTAAGTTGTATACTTTAGAAGGATTAGGGTGTATAAGAGTTAGTATTTATGGTTTGGAAGGGATAATTATTAAGGGTAATAATGTTTGAGGGCTATAATGGTTATAAGGTTTGAGGGCTATAATGTCTATAATGGTTATAGGGTTATAGGTGTTAACTTATAGAGTTCAAAAAATATGTGTTATAAGAATAAAAATTTAGTGTGCTATATGAGTTAAGAATTAACACTGATGCATGATGGAGGTAAGGGGTTACAGGGGTTAAGTTATAGAGGATAGTGGTTATTAATTATAAGGGTATAAAGGTTATACAAGTGATGGGTTATACTATGGTTTATGGAGGTTAGGTGTGATTTAGCTATAATAGT
This sequence comes from Picea glauca, assembly GCA_000966675.3. Taxonomy (NCBI): domain Eukaryota; kingdom Viridiplantae; phylum Streptophyta; class Pinopsida; order Pinales; family Pinaceae; genus Picea; species Picea glauca. The sequence goes on along the minus strand of JZKD02S0088228.1, from coordinate 15,864 downwards.
TAGGTGCTAAAGGTTACAATGTTAGGAAGTAGTTTCTATAAAGAGTTAGACATTATTGGAGTTATATTAGGGGTTATGGATGATATTGGTTCTAAGAGTTAGTGATTTTATGGTTAGCGGTTATAGAATTTAGAGATTAAGTATTAGATGTTATAGGAGTTAGGGGTTAAATGAATTAAAGGAGTTAGGTGTTATAAGGCTTAAGGGATATCATATTTAATATTTATTAGTGTTATGACTTATATATTTTAGGGGTGATAAGTGTTAAAGGGTTAAAAGTGTTGAAAATGAAAAGGGTTATAGTGTTTAAGTGATGATAATGATTGGGGATTATAAGCACTTGGGGTCATAATGTTTCTTTTCTTACATTAAGGGTCATTATGGTTGGGGGTGATAAAAGTTAAATGGATTAGAGATTAGGGGTTAGTTTTGAGAGAATATAGTGGTTATGGGTTGTATTGTTATGGAATGAGAGCTATAGAGGTTAAGGGTCATATCCAAATGGGTGAAAATTACACATGTAATAGGTGTTAGGGGTTATAAGTGTTATCAATTAAGGATTAAAGTGATAAATTATAGGTGTTTGGTGTTATGGATTCGTGGTCATAGGGGTTTAGGTTTTTAGATATTTAAGGTTATATTATGGGTTGATATGGGTTAGTTGTACAATTTTATAGGGAGTGGGGGTTATATATAGGTTCTATATGTTCTAAGAATTAATGATAATATCAGTTAATGATTATAAGGTTTAGGAATTCTATGGGTAAGAGTTAAAAGATTTATGGTCTATTGGCATTAAGGGTTAGGTGTGAGAGGTTATTAGTGTTGATTTTACGAGTTAGGAGATATAAGATTACGAGTTAAATGGATTAGGTTTTACAATGGTTAGGTGTTACAGGGGTTAGCGGTTAGGTAATTTAAGTATGCATTACTAGTTTTGTGTGTTTATAAGGGTTTAGAGGTTAGGGGTGATGATCGTTATAATAGGTAGGTGTTATGGGGTTAGGGATGATATTGCTAAAGGATATAAGTTGGAGGGGATATTGGTTATACTAGATGTTGTATAGGGTTTGGGGTTATAGTTATTATAGGCATTAGGGGTTATAATGGTTAATAAGATAAAGGGGTTATATGAATTTATAAGGTATAAGTGGTTATAAGGGTGATAAACTGTAGGACGAAAGGGTTTATATCAATTATATATATAT
>JZKD02S0088206.1:9609-25017 GCA_000966675.3 Picea glauca | reverse complement strand
AAAAAATAAAAATGTCATTGGAACTAAATGGGTATATAAAAATAAAATGAATGAAGATGGGCAAGTAATCAGGAACAAAGCCAGATTAGTATGTAAAGGGTATGATCATGTTGAAGGAGTAGACTATGAAGAAACATTTTCACATGTGGCTAGATTAGAGGCAATTAGGATGTTCTTAGCTTTCTCCAGCTACAAAAAATTTAAAGTGTACCAAATGGATGTCAAGTCGGCATTTCTCAATGGAAACCTAGAAGAGGAAGTCTATATTGAGAAACTAGAAGGGTTTCAATTAACCAACAAAGAAGACTATGTTAGTAAATTAAAGAAAGCACTCTATGGACTAAAACAAGCACCCAGAGCATGGTATGAAAGGCTAGACTCTTATTTACAAAAACAAGGCCTCCAAAGGGGATCATCGGACAACAATATTTATTGCAAAATTGATGGTAATAGCATGGTCATTGTGGAAGTGTATGTTGATGATATTATATTTGGTAGTGATGATAAAAAACTGAGTAAGGACTTTGCTAATATGATGTAGCAAGAATGTGAGATGTCTTTGCTTGGAAAAATGAATTTTTTCCTTGGATTACAAATAATACAGTCCAAAAGAGGAGTCTTTATCCATCAGTCTAAATATGTTAAGGACATGCTTAAGAGATTCCAGTTAGAGGATTGAAAATCTGTTAGTAAACCTATGTCATTTGGATGCAAACTAAGCAAGGATGATGAGTCCAAAGCTATAGATCTAAAACACTACAGATCAATGATTGGCAGTTTTCTCTATGTAACAGCTTCCAAACCTGATGTCAAGCAAGTTATTGGGATGGTGGCTAGATTCCAAGCAACACCAAAGGAGAGCCATGTTCAAGCTGTAAAAAGAGTCTTTAGATATTTGAAAGGAACCATAGATCTTGGTTTGTGGTACCCTAGCAAGGATTCATTCACATTAAAAGCCTATTCAGATGTTGATTGGGCAGGAAGTGTAGATGAAAGAAAAAGTACAAGTGGAGGAGCATTCTTTTTGGGAGAATCACTGGTTGCTTGGATAAGCAAGAAACAATCCTCAATTTGTCTGTATATCAATGAAACTGAGTATATTGCAGCAACAAAATGTTTCACACAAGTGGAATGGATGAAACAAACTCTACAAGACATCAGTGGCACCTATTCAAGGGGAGATAACAATCAACGTCAGCAGGAGTCATTCAGTTATGATAGTAAAAGTGTGATTGCAGGAGGAGTTATGTTACAACTCAAAATTACTCACTTCGATAGTGTCACAAGGGTCATGATTACAAGTGTTGTAAGTGTCGCATCTTGTCTGCAAGTGTCGCATCTTGAATATAATTGTTGCAAGTTTCAAAAACATCATACTTCCATCTTCCATATGTTGTGCCTCTAATGACATCATAAATAAACTTAAGACACCTCAAAGGGTGGTTTGGAAGAAGAGGAATCACTTGATAGGAGGTACCATCCTTTTACCATTGCAAAAACCACTCAAAAAATGAATTTTGGAGAGGAGAGATCCCCTACCCACTGTCAGGGAGTGATGGCACTCCCTGAGCCTCTTTGGGGGAGTGATCAAGTGCCCTGTGCACCCTTATGGGGGAGTGCTACCCTCTTTTTAGAAAAGTTTTGGTTTGTTGAAGCAAATAAGGGAAGAATCCCTCAATTCCTGAAGGTAGTTGGATTCAAATAGATGGTCAAGGCATGATCTTAGGGGAGATACTCAACTGAAGGAGAATAATCCTCAACTTATCCCAAAGATCTCTCAAGTGGTTGGACCTAGCCAAGGTTATATAAGGAGGCCTTCTCATGGTGAAAGGCACAATGGAGATTGAGAATTACATCAAACTTATGATCTCATGAGTGAGATGTCATCAAAGAAATCAGTGGAGATTACTTGATCAAAGGGGTTGGACAAGGAGAACTGGAAGAGGTTGTTGCACCTTTATTCAAAGGATAGTAAGTACTTTTACTTGTTCTCATTAATATAATCAATGCTTGGCCTGTTTCTTTCAAACTTGTGCTTGTTCCATATGATTTTGTCTACAGTAGATGAATCTATGATTGAGCTAATCTCAGTAGAGTAGGTAGTCCATTGTATCTTTATTTGTCTTATAGGATCTATGAGGGAGCTCAAGATCGAAGCTCAGACGGGACTTTGTAAGGAGAAACGTCGCTAATAATGTACATATCTTTCTCCTTCTCTTTCATTCATTAGCTTGATAGGATATAAAAGGAAGTCAGTGTCCATGTTAAGCAATTTCTATCTTGGCCTTAGGAGTATAAATACCAAAAGGGAATCCACTTGTCCATAGGGGGATTCACCTACAACAAGTTAACAATGGTCAAAGAAGTATTTATATAGATATATCATAGGAGAAGAAACCTTTTACCATTGATTCCAAATGGGGAGAGTAAATTCAGAGGAAACTTCAAAGGACAGAAGAATCACCACAGGGGGAGATTGTGTATGAAGTTGGTATGTTTCCCTCAATGACAAAGGGGGAGATTGTTGGACATATTGTCATTCATGTGTTGTCATTGATGTCAACAGTCGATATCATTGATGTAATAATAAGTTGATATAAAATCTCAGGAGGGTTAGCAAATGAAGAGATCAAAGCTCAGAAGATATGGCACATTGAAACTCAGTAGGTATGGCACGATGAAATGCAGAACAAATCAAGACTATTGATGCACAATTGTCAAATCTATGGTAGGGATAAATTGCAGAGATCAGAAGTAGAATTAAACTACTCGCTAGTTAAAATCCCACAATTCATCGAGATCGTCAGATCTCATAGCTTCAAATATCTACGACTTTGTTCGATTCAAAAAATGATCAGCTTAAGTCATATTAAATCGTAACCGTCAGATGCGCAATCACCAAATCTACGGTGGGGATAGATTGTGTAGATTGAAAGGAGAATTAAACATCAAGCTTGTTCCAATCCCGCAATTAGTCAGGACTGTCTGATTTTATACCTTCGAAGATCAACGATTATGGTTGACTCTCCAATAGGGAACATCTTCCCATTGTGAATTTGGGTGACGATTTAAAACACTGGCAGATTGTGGTTTCGCAATTGTTCTTGATCGTGGATATGCTTCAAGAATATTCACAACCGTTGGATCACTTATGAGTGGAAGGACAGGATAACCAAGGAAAAATGATTGAGAATCCGATTATGTGAATTCTCGTCATCCGTCGGATCATTCTGAGTGGAAGGACAGGATAAGCCATAAGAGAAGCACCTTAGATAGATCGATCTATTGATCCAAGATCCAGATCGAATGAACGTCCTTCACTTCAGATCTAAATTTGCGAGGAGGTTACGCTCCGGAAAGTCTGATATTTGAAAGTCGCGAAATGTGAATCTCCGTCAGTCGTTGGATCATTCTGAGTGGAAGTGTTAGTCTCTAATTTTGTCTTGGTTTAGTGAGGAACCTTTGTCCTAAACCCTCCTTACCCATCCCTCATTTTCCATTTTCAGTTGTTTTCTATTTTTAGATTTTGGATTTTTCATGGTTTGCATTATAATCTTTGATGATTTATTTAAGTTTGAATATGAAAAACATTGTTTAAATTGGAAGTGTCTCCTTTTATGCCGTTGGAATTTTCAAATTTCAAGTTGTCAAAAATGCACTACGGGAATAAGCCTATTCCCATAGTGCCAAATAATCATGCCATAACTTGTGCCTGCTATCCCGATTTAGTTATGATGACAATATTCATGAGCTAAGAGTTCATGTGTTCCCATGAAATTTTAGCAATCATTTCTAAATCCAACAGGTTCAGAACATGATTGCTATGCACGCGTGCAGGGGTCATCTCAAAATCACCTGTTGTTTAATGATTATTTTATGCGACTGGTTCGATTTGTTTTAATTCAGCCCTGCAGGGAGAAATACAGGTATTCATTCAAAGCAACAGAGTATACCAACAATTGCAGGTATTAAATTTGGAACCTGAGGACGACAGTTGCAGAATTGATTTTAATGGTGCCAAAGAGGAGCGGTCAAGTTGCTAGAATCGAACCAGAAGGTGCCAAACTTTTTGAAGCCTACCCTCAGATGGCCCAAAGATTCAAAGACACCGGGTGGTTTGATCTCCTCACCACATTTCAAGGTTATGACGAGCAGGTTTCAATGAAATTTTCTTTGAACTTCGATGGTCATGAGGTTGAAATCGGTAAAATGTTGATGTTGGTGACAGAGAAAACTATAGCCAAGGCTTGCAAGCTCGTGGTTGGAGGGGAAATATGGTGGAAGAAGGAGCACGTGGTTACCGAATTTGTAAATCAATTCCTCCTTCTAGACAAGCAGAATCCAAATTAGAGAAGGGGAATACCTCACAGCTGGGTTTGACCCAAATGGCACACTGCTCTGGTGGTGATTCACAGATACATCACCTGCGAAGGGAGGTTTTATTTGGTCTACATCTACCATATCAGAATACTAATGCATCTAAACAGTGACTACCCTTTAAATCTTCCTTATTTCCTGCTTAAAAGTTTGACAAAAATGTCCAAGAAATTGCAGTCGATTTCTACTAATGCCAAAGGCAGTTTGTTTCATCAAGTCCTGATTAAAACCCTAGTCATGTTTTCCCTGAATGAATTACAAAATCCCTGGAATTGGCTCACAGAATCCTTAAAACCTAGCACTCAATCCAATAAGTTGAAAAAGGGCAGAGGGAGGAAAACTGTTAAACAGAGTCGAGATATTTCTGATGAAAACCCTATGAAAGATGAATCTTCTGATATCAAGGTAACTAAGAAGAGAAGAAGTAATAGACCTAGATGGGAGCCCGAAATTCAAATGCTTCATGAAGAAGGTGTCAAAGGAGAGACAGATTCAGATAATGATCTCATTGCTCAAACTACAGTCAAGTATGAAATGCCATCGACCAGCAAAAGGAACGTTGCAATCAAAGGAAAAAGGAATAAAGGTGCATGTGTATCACAAAAACCTCGGAGAAATTCAACCAGGGATACTAATAAGTACAGGCTAAAATCAAAGGCAATGTTCAATCTGGAAATTGAATAAGAAAACACCATAATCATAGAAGATGATTCTGAGGATGTTGAAACAAGAACCAGAAAAAGAGCAAAAAGGACTCCATTTCCCAAGAAAACTGTCAGCAAAGGAAAGGGAAAACTTACACCACCTATAGGCCCTGTAACGAGAGCTTCAACTAGAATGGCTAAGGATAAAGAGATGGCTAAAGGCATCAGTGAGTTCCCTGAAAAAAAACAGGATTACTTGGAAGATTCAGATTACTTACCAGATGTACCTGGAGCTATGGATTCATCAAGTTCTGAAGAAGAACATAGCTCAGAATTAATCTCAAAATACCAGGTTAAAGCCAAAGAAACCAGTGTTACTTTAAATCTGAATGAAACTGCACCCTCTGAGGATTGTTTAGGATTCAGGGTCGAGATAAGAACTGATAAGGAAAATATTAAAGAATTTCAGAAAACCAAAAAGCAATTAAAGAAGGAAAAGATGCAGATAGAACAGTGGAATGCTCGCCAGCAGGAAAGAATTCAAAGTCTTAAAAATAAGAAGAAGGAGCAAAGGGAATTGCTTAAGGAACTCGGGGAAATCAATTTTAGACTTTACTGGCACAATGTTGTGTTAACCACAAAACTCAAGCAGAAAAATGCCAAAGCCACTGCTACGATTTTATCCTAAAGGTAACATGAAGATTGGTTACAATTTTGTTTAAAGGTGCTCCAGGAGATATGGCAAATAATTACTCATTTTGATCAAGGAGATGCTAAGACTTYGATCTGCTTTACAGAKTCAAACAAATTCCTTATTTTGTAGAGTCAAATGTATTGCTGGCAATGTTTRTTATATCAAGATTTTGAGTTGTGGACTATTTTGGGGGTAGAAGCTCATTTTGAGTGAAATATTTTAGTATCTGGATACTTTTTTATTCTAGTCATTTAAAGATRKTMTAGATAATAGGATATGGAAGTTTTATAGATAGTTTAAATAGACAGAAGACAGAYGAGATGAAGGTMAAAAATTTGGAGATCTAGAGAAACWTTTTGTGGAGATTATTGTAAAAGGCATGTATGTTYAGTTGACACTTAATARCAAAGGCATATGGATGGTTAGACCTTCTTTTTTCTACTCTGTTATTTCATTTTTCATGCTTGAATTTATTATTCAAATTGCGATKCTTTTGGTTCTTGAATGTTAATTCATACAGTGAAGATTTTACTRTAGAGATAATCTTTCAAGTAATGATTTCAAGTTGATACCCTTGTTTMYTTATAATATATTGAAACTAAACTTTTTGAAATTGACAAATTGAAGATTTCACATTCCTTCTCTTGAATTGGTTTACTCCATCTATGTACCTACCTATTATTCAGCTAATTGGATATACAATGTTTTAATCTTGATTTTCATGCCATGCTGTAAACTTGACCCATTTTTCAACCATTATACTAAAACCAAATCATAAAACCCTCAAAAACATTTTGCAATAAAATCAATGATGCCCTAGCTTGCCCTTACTAGTCGAGTGCAACTTTAGGGACTAACAGGAAGGATAGGATAAGCTAGAGGAGCTACAATGCTAACATATCGCGTCATCGATCTAAGTTCATGATCGAAAAACAACATCTAGTTCAAGTTTAAAATCGCAAGGAGGTTACGCTCCAGAATGTTTGAGATGTGAAATACTCAAAGCCCGAAAATATGAAATGAATAAGGACCATCGAATTTGGAGGTCAAATGAGAATCGTTGGATCAGGGTTGTTGGTTAGCAGACCACGTCAGCAAGGACATAAAACAGACCATGTCGGCAGACCACGTTGGTAGACCACGTCAGTGAATACACATGGCATAATCAGACGATGACAAGCATCAAGAGGAAATTGTCCCGTGCCATGTCAATAAGTGACGTAAGAAAGCTACGTCACTCCGGGAGAATTGCTTCGGGAGTTTCAAATGTCAAAAGTCATGAAGTCCCGAAGGATGAAGATCCGAAGTCGCTCTCAGTTGTCGATATAAGAATACACTGGGAGTTAGGAAAATCGTTAGATCCAGAAGAAGATCATGTGCCACATGAGGATCCATGTCAGCAAGACTACAACAATGACATGTGGCACAATCAGACATTGACAAGTGTCAAGTTGATTCGGCATTTCAGGTACGTGCAAATCACAAATCTGAGTGACACGTGGAAGCTACTAGGCTCATAACACGTCATCAAGTGATGTAAGTAAGTGACATCACTTCAAAGGTAAGCAAGGGTTTGAAACTCGAAATATCCGAAGTTAGGAGACCCGAAGGAGATCTTGACCGTTGATCTGATGTCGGGTGTATCCTCGACCATCGATCTACTATAGTGGAAGGATAGTGTTAGATGATTTTTTAACCGACAGCAAGCGATCTCCACCGTATTATGAATTACCATAGTAGGTGATAACTCCGAAGGAAAGAAGGTGTTGAGATCTAAAATATATGAAGTCTGAAGACCCAGAGTAAATGGTCTCCATCCATCTCAAGGCTTGATTAAGTCACAACCATCGGATTTAGCAGTGAAAGGATGAGTGTAAGGATTAAAGCTGACCATTAATATTTCTCCGCGAAATAAATGTTAACCATCCGATCTGTTCGGAAAACCTTATTCATAAGTTTTGAAAGGTTGAAAACCTGAAGTTCCTAAGAGTGAAATTCCATCATCCATCCATCTCATCAGAAGATCGAATCATGATCGTTGAAATGATAAGCGCTCGTCTCACTTAGCATTTTGGTCACCGTCGATGGTCATATGCTATAAGATGTTTAAAAGGAAATTATGATATGTCGCTATAGTTGGTAAGTCTATGGTTCTATAACGCACGATCATATGTGATGGTTTGAAGGAAGCGCCTTCGCGGAATTTGGTCTCTGTGAAAATAACAAAGATTCAAGATCGAATTTAATGGATGAAATTGATCCATAAGTGATCAATTTATGAAAATCCATCATAGTGAAAATAATAACAGAGATTATGGTTAAGTTAATTAAAGAGGTGCGATGGTCCAAACGAAGGGACACGGTGTTTCATACTCATGTTGTTTTGAATAATATATAACCATGAAAGAGTGGGAGAAGGATGTGTCTCTGCAGTCTAGATCAGAAGATAAAAAGATGAATCAGATTCCAGGAAGAAAATACCTACGCATTAAGAGTGGTTGGGTGGAGCAAGGGCAGGTTGGTGCCTGCAGAGGGAGTTGGTTCTTCCTTGTCAGTTGTAGCTAACTAAATAGGGGATTGTAGCCTCCTACCAGTTGGTGCTGGTAAACTAGGGTGTGGGTGCATCCTGATCAGTTGGTCCTGATCAAAAATGAAGTACATCTTCCTTCTATGTAACATGTAAAACAAATTTTGCAGTTAATAGAAAAGAGTTTGTGGTTTTCCCAATTGGGTTCCACGATAAAATACTGTGTTAAAATTCTGTTTTCATTAATAAATGAAAAATTGATATAATTGTTGTGTCATTGATTTACCCCCCCCCTTCTCAATGATAGGATTTGATTCTTCAATATATATATAAAGTGAAAGCATGAAAAATCCACAGACTGGTACATACCTGTAAATCTTGCTAACCCTGGTTATTTGTTATTCATGAGATCTCTGCATCTTTCGAATCACTTGTTTCGCTTCCTGGTGTCACATACCCACTACCTAAATCGGATTTTTCTGGTCTTCTGCCGAATCAGAAACCCTAAACCTCCATGGAGGACCATTTAAGTTGGCTCTTTCTCTCTCCCCGCTCCCATGTGGTCGCGGGTCATGATCACAGTCCGAATAAACGCAATACCTCTTTCATATTTTGTGCTTCGGCACTACAGTGAGGTCGAGTCGTTTGACTTGGCAACCGCCAAATCCCGACAGGGCTACTGATCGGCCAATGGGGACGAATCCCTACAGGGTTAGAAAATGGCTAATAGGAACAAATCCCAATAGGGCCAGAGAATAGCCAATGAGAAACAGTCCCGTTGCGCAGTTAAGTGGAACACAGGTGGCAAAGAGGGAAACGCGACACAGTGGTCAACATGACAGGAGGGGCCCCACTTCACACGCCACACTATTCCGGACCCCCCCACCTTAAAGGTAGAATGGAAAGGGGGGTCTGGAATCCACCTGAGAGCTGTTGATCATGATGAATTAATCTCAACCATTTGAGAGTTGCGTGTCCAATTCCGCCCCCCCCCATTAAAATAATAATGGCAAGGGGGCTTCGTAATGCATCCTCAGCCATAGATCTGGGTGGGTGGAATCTGGCCATCCATATATGCTCACTACTTACCCTAATGCGCGTTCGCGCCCTAGTGTAAAACTGACATCTCTTCCTCACATCGGACAGTTGTTACGGACCCTGAGATTTCCCGAAGGAATCTTGTCCGTCCATCGGGATTTAGCCCCATGCTATTGTCTCGACATTATGGATCGGGATTTGTCAAGGCAAGAGTCTGATTTTTTGTCAACGGAACTCCTGAATCCTTGATCCTTGTTTTCCCGAAATGGGTAATCTCTCAACACGTCACCTCCTTAAATCGGACAGTCCACAATTGCTCCGAGGTTTCCACCCAGGAAAGTCCCGACCCCTTGTCGCCAGGACTCCCGATCTCGCGATTTCCAATTCCCCAGAATGGGAGATCTCAGGACGCGTGGCCTCCGTCAATCAGACGGCTCAGATCCATCCCAGGGTTTTCACCATGGAAAATCCCAAAATCTTGTCAACAGGAATCCCGACTCCACGATTCTCGATTTCCCAAAATGGGAGATCTTACGACACGTGGCCTCCGTTAATCAGACGGCTCAAATCTATCTCATGGTTTTCATCATGGAAAATCCTGAACTCTTTTCAACAGGAATCCCAATTCCATGATTCTCGATTTCCCGAAATGGGAGATCTTACAACACGTGGCCGCTGTTAATCGGACGGCTCAGATCTATCTCGGGGTTTTCATCATGGAAAATCCCGATCTCTTGTCAACATGAATCCTGATTCTGTGATTCCCAATTTCTCAAAATGGGAGATCTTACGACACATGGCCTCCGTCAGTCAGACGACTCAGATCTATCCCGGGGTTTTCATCATGGAAAACCCCGATTCACGGGGGTTTTTAACCCTCGGGTAACTCCGAATAGATCCAACGACTGTCAGGTTTTTCCATCCGAGATCCGACGGCCCAGATTGGTTCCTACCCAAGCATTCTTCCATGACTCCTTGTACATGGAAAAGATCCACGGTCCAGATAATCTCACGGACCTTGGAGATCTACGATCCAAAAATTCATCGCTGCCCACGAAGACACAGAAAACAAAGGGGTAAGGCATCTTAACACCTTACCTTCTCCTACCAATCCAACGGTCGGGTGTGTCCATAGATTTCCTAATGGAATCTCGTCCATCGATTAATACCTATAAGGTTAAGGTACTTAACTTTCCATCTCCTTCCTCCGATCTGACGGTCGTGAGTGACCACAGATATCCCGACGGGATCTCATCCGTCGATTTGTTACTTCATCCTTATGTTGTCATCTTGGTTTTCAAGAGGATCGTTCCTCCTTATGCAGGGTTACTAAGGCCTTACGCCTTCACAGGCGCCTTCCCGGTTCTTGATGGGATTTTCAAGGAAGGTAATTCTATGGGTAGATTTACTCAGGGTACTACCTGAGGTATATAAGGATGTTGTCCTCCCGAGAGCCAGGCGTGAAGTCTGAATTAGAATAGTACGCACACAACTAACGAATTCATGAGGACATAAACCATACGTAGTCTTTCCACATAAATATGCAACTACTAGTACTGATCAAAACACCATACAGTCATTCTTATAATGAAATCATTCACAGTTTCACAACTTATGAGAATAATTATCAGAATAAGCATATATATATATATATAGATATTTCAAGATGCCAGAGGAAAAACACTTATCAAAGATAACACCAGAGGTAAAGCAATTGCTGAGAGGGGTGCTCGTTTCCACCCAACCGTAGGATTAGCGACTCCCATCGGATTTACCACTAGCCACCCCCGAGCTGAGACAACGATGCTGTGAGGCTGCGTCTCTATTTTCTAGTGACCAGGAGCGAAGGTTGCAATCCTTCCTCTCTGTTATCACTCACTCTGCATATTGCCAGAGTTTTCCCCTCACGTCTACCCCCTCATTCGCTTCTACCCCACGCCTTATCCTCTTGCGAGGTTGTGTATGGCGCGATTACCCTCGTGCTGATCAGGCCTGACGGCTCTACGAATGGGAGGTTCACCTCCCATCCCTCATTAAACCATCTACCTACCAGCCTACGAGACATTTAATTCATGGCCAGCGAGCCGCTTTTGGTTCTCTGGGCCAGTGGAGTCCAAATACGGTATTAATTCTCGGTGGAAGTTAACACCACCGTTCCAGGTGCCTTCCAACGCCATCGTGGTCTCTTTTTCTGCACATCTCCTCTCAGCAGTCCTGCAATAAATTCAAAATTTTATTCACATTCATTGAATTTTTCCTCAAGGTCCATTTACATCACATATTCACATTTATGAGTTTTCCATAGTTCTTGGCTAGTCCAGTTATATTTACAAGCTGGGGGAAACAGGGTGTTACACCTGGATTCTCTTAAACTTCTTTGAGCGTAGAATGGTTTTGTTTATAATAGCTCAAGAGAATTTAAATCAAGGAAGAACTTACCTTGTCATATCAACCATTTAATCTGGGTGATGAGTGGAACTCAAACAAATCTGTCACTGAATCTCTGCAACTTAAATTCATCATGGGTTGACGGCAGAGGCACGAAGGGTGATGTGTTCTATCTTTAATTTCAAACGATTGTTTTGATTCGCACACGAAGTAGCAACTAATGCGAGATTTGGAATTAATTAGTCCCTTAAATGATCTGAATCTAAATGTATCTAGCGCTAAAACGTCCCATCGTGTCACTTTCTTAGTGGGCGGATTGAGGATCGGCAATGTGTTATGGAATTTTTCATCGATATCCTTCTGCGAAAAAAAAAAACTCTGACGTCGACCAATTTCATCGTACGGTGTTGACGTTGAAAAATTGACTCGAAGGTGTGACTTGGATTTAGGGGACCAAGAATAACTTGAGGTAAAGCTAGGTCATACATTTCTCCAATCTGGCAAAGACACGTGGCATTGAATATCGATTACTTAACTCGCGAGTATTAGTCGGAGTCGGGAATTTCTTCAAGTTGTGTTTTCTAAATTAAACCTAGGATCGTCGATGCCAAAAAGGTATCAGGGGTCGATGATCGGGGATAAACTTATCAAATGTTTTTCTTTGGATTAGCTTCTTCAAAAACTCTCGATGCTGAAATGTTTCGGGAATCAGTGATCGGGGAAAACTCTTTAGCATGGTCAAAATGTTTTTCATGATTTGGTCTTACCCAATTCCGACAAGCGCGTCGAGTATCGGCTATTGGCAATATCATTTCTTTCTTCCCTAACATTTACCCCCTTTGCCTTTTACCAATTTCGAATGGGATCGGCTATAGGCGATGTTCGTATGTGATATTTTTCATGAAACAAAACTTCCTTTCGTTGATACCAGTGAATATCGATGCTCGGAAATTGAGGTTTTTTGAGTGATTCTTTTTCACCTCTTAATTGCTTCCGATGTCGAATTTTGAGCGCATCGGGTGAAGTGTGTTAGCGCAAATTCTTACAAGATGGTGTTTTCTTCTGGTTTCGGGCCACTGGTGTAAATTTATATAAGAGGGGTTTGAAAACCGGTCGAGTGTGTTTTATTCAAAGGCCGCAGCTAGAAGCACCCAAGCATAGAACAAAAAAATCTCATTTTAGGCTACCAATCAAGTAAGCGGGCGAAGTTATGTTGCCAGTGGCCCAAATCCATCTATAGAGCAAATCGACAGTCGGTGGGAAATCACGGTTAGCGGAGTTGCGCCAGGATTAGCGTGATGGATAGCACTTATATTACATTCAAGAAAGGATATCGGTCATCCATCCAAAAGGATGTGTGGTACACAATCAGGCCATGTCGGCATTCGAGAATTCAAAGGGTAAGGGTTTCCTGTCATTTCACATCTCAAAACCCTGAAATGCCGAAAGCACCCAGAGTTCGGACCACGGTCATAGAGCTCGGTCACAAGAGGAACAGACCTGGGTAAAATATGTTGACAAGCACCTTGTGATGGGACAGGCCCCAAACCACCGACGTCATCTCAGCCATCCGATCTGTTAGCACTCGATAAATTTCCTAGAAGTCGAAAAATAAGAAATCCACAAAGGTAACTTTATCCAACTTCTTTTAAAGTTGGGATCTAGCCCTTCCAACTTCAGAGAGGGATCTCTCTATATGATTTAGCTTTGTTTTTAAATTTAGATGTTAGGCTAGGTAAAGAAGTAGGTGGGTTTTGTTGTCAAAGTGTTTTTAAATTGGTTGAGACAGTCTACACATCCATTGGGCTATGGGGTCTGTGTTTAGATAAATATGAAATACCACCAGAAACGTGAAGGAAGACTTCCACAGGGCGAGATAATATACTCACTGGATCTTTTAGTAGCTTAAATGATGAACAGAAGAAAAGATGAGAAAGATAAATTCAACTAAGAAGCATTTAAGAATTTCTTAATTGAAAACACCAGAAGATAAACACAAAAATCTTTCGAGTCAGAAACAGGGTATCCAAGATAAATCCTGCAAAATTCGTGGCGCCGGAGAAGAAGCGGACCGGATGTTGAGAGAGATGAAGTTTTTTTTAAGCTTCCCCTGGCACTATGACCCATGCAGGATCATCTCAAAAATGTGGGTGAAGAACAAAAACATCCCGTACGTTCATGAGTCCAAACCCGAGATTGAAAAATTCACCAACCAGACTGTGTGGGTGCCTGACACCTTGGTCGAAGTGGAATAGCAGGTTCCCCCGATGACTGTGCCACCAACTACCATGCCACAGGTCCCTAAGGAAAAAAGGCCTCGACAAGAGTCGTCTCGGCCAGTCACAGAGGTATCATCAGAAGAGTTCCAGTTGCACACTAAGAGACCCAAGACAGTTTCAGTGCCTGGTCCGACTATAGAACCAGAAGCCCCGCCTACCATAGTGGTCAAGACTGTCATTCCACCTTTCGGCTTGAGCTTGTATCAGGGCATCATCCCAGTAGTACCGAATAAATCCACTGACTCCCCCCTGGACACTCATCCGGGCAAAACTGGGCCCAAGTTGAGCATTTTTTAGAAGTACGAGTTGATCAAGAAAATAAATCAGACCCTTACTAGCAGTACTTACGCTCAGTTTCGGAAGCAATCGTCCACTACGCAGCATAGGCTATTATCTTCATTTGACAAAGAAAGGGGCAGGATGCACATGGCCTTCCTCCAGGCATAGGTACCAGACCCCAAGGTTATCACAGACTACAAGAGGGCCACCTTTGAATTCCAAACGAAGGACGTGCACCCAGCAGATCAGATGGATCTGCACAAACAAACAGGGGAGATGGTGTTCCATACGTTGGCACATGCTTCAGCTTCTGCAGCAAAATTACAGGTATCATTGAACAATGCTCAGACACAACTCAAGCTGGAGAAGATATCATCCTTCGCAAAAGACAACAGAATCAAAACTTTGGAAGAGTTGGTCCTCAAGATCGGTTATGACCCCTCCAACGTCAAAGCTACAGAGGAGATGATCAAGAAGAAGAATGCAGACGTCACCGCTTTAAGGAAACAACTGAAACTCCCGCCCACAGAGGATTCACAGGCGAAGGAGATAGCAGAGAAGGAAGGTGAAAGGGATGAAATGCTCAGGCTTCTCATGGAGCAGAACGCCCAGCTCAAAGAGATGGAGGCTGAGATGGAGAGATTACTAAAAGAGAAGGAGAAGATGAAGCCAATGGAAGTCATTCCATTGAGTGCCATTCCTATCTCAGGAGCAAGCACAACAGCAGTGACAGCAATCCCATCTGAAACTCCAGTGACATCACAAGAAGGGACAACTGACCTCGCCAAATCCATGGAAAAGATGAACCTGCAAGAGATAGAAATCAGCAGGCTTAAGAAGGAAGTTGAGAACCTCCAGGAACTCAAAACTTCTTTCTAGACCAGTCTCTCCAAAGAAAAGCAAGTAACTGAGCAGCTCAGGAAGGAACTACAACAGCTCCAAAAGCAAACAGTGCAGGGAAGACTTTGGCTGAGGTCAAAGAGAATGTATGGAAATACATTACAAAGTCCATAAATGAGATCTGGCCCATGATTCAAATTATGTTTGAACAGAATGAGTTGGTCCAAAGGAGCAAACAGGCCATTGAGAATATCAGAGTAGAATTGGGAGATAGACCAACTCAGGCAAATGATATCATCAAATTCCTCAATTCTAAGACCAGAGAAGAGCTAGAAGAGTTGA